>CM042540.1:6862073-6899573 GCA_023630585.1 Cranoglanis bouderius
AAGTTTCATGTATGACTATGTTAAGATACTTTCAACAAAAATATCTTAGCCTAATGAGGCATATGAATATTTTTATTTATGGAATGAAATGAACTTATAATAACAGTAATAGCAATAATAATAAATAATAAAAACCTGGGATTAGATGCATGTGCATGTATTGTGCCTATTATTATAACATCTTCCCCCCCCCCCCCACACACAACCCCCTAAGCCTTATTCCAACAAGTCCAGCCTCCCCCTCCCCTTCTGTCGAGCTTCACATGATACTCCTGAGATGCCAGTGATCCCGACCCCTTCTGCTCTCTGGACCTGCCCGATCCATCCTAATGCCCTACTTCTGGTTGGAGATCTTATCAATTGAAGTCACATGCTGCTGCTGAGGATGGCCCCACACGGTGCAGCCTAAAGATCATTGAGATTACAGTGGTGAAGTTCAACAAAACAGACTTCATATAAAAACTGTAATGAATTTTTCATGGTCTCACAACTGCTATCTGACCGTGTGGTACTGGTACATTTATAGAAGAGATTTATTTATTTATAATCGCACTATCCGGTGTCACCCAGATGAGGATGGGTTCCCTTTTGAGTCTGGTTCCTCTCAAGGTTTCTTCCTCATATCATCTCAGGGAGTTTTTCCTTGCCACCGTCGCCGCTGGCTTGCTCATTGGGGATAAATTCATACATTTAAAATCTATGTCCTGAATTTATTTATATACTTTATACTATATACTAAGCTGCTTTGGGACAATGTCCATTGTTAAAAGCGCTATACAAATAAACTGAACTTGAAACTTGAACTTCTGCACTACAACTGGCTATAAATATGCCAATATTTCCATCTTTATGGTTATTAAAGTGACTTAACTTTGATGAACGTAAACACAAAAACTATCAATGCCTTGACCATATTTATTTATTTATTTATCATTAAATATGTCACTGGCAATGTCTAGACGTTTTCATACCCTTAATAGTCATATCATTTTAAAGATAATTTACAAAAACCTCACAAAATTGGCATCTTGGTAGCTAATTTATATAATTAACTCCGCCCGAATTGCTTAGCCCCACACCTTTTACTTAAAAGGCAACTCACAAACACAGTTGACTGCCAGTGTTTCAGTACAGATGCAGTTTGTATCGCAGGCGGCAGGGGGCGCACAAAATGACAAACTGCTCTTAACATGGATTGGCGCCAGATGTCAGGTTGCCAGATTAAATTTACTGGTTGCCAGCAATTACGATTTTAAATTTCTGTCCAATACATTAAAACAGAACAAATAAAATTTCTAATAATGCTTTAATAGTCTAATAATATTAGAAATGATAAAATAGCATTTTTTAAAATGGAAAATCCATCCAACCTCCAACAGTGACCAGGTTGAAAATGTAAGATTACAACAAACTTAATGTCAAACAAATAATTTATTAACTCTTACAGTACATTAAAAAGTAGGAATATATATACACAGTAGGTTTATATTAATATACAGAGGCCAACAGAAAAAGAAATGAGTATGTCGTGCATAAATACAAAAGTCAGCAGGTATTTTAACACAGTAAACTACAGACCTATTGCTACAAACCCACAGACATACGTAACGTGTAAATATTTGAATTTGTGAGTAGTCATAAATCATCAAAGAGACATTAGTGAATGTCGGCGTCCTCTCTGCTCGGGTCTGCACACTCGTTTGGGATGAAACAGCCCGAGTCTCGAGGACAGTCGCTCGCTTCCTCGTCGTCCTCCTCACCCTTCGTCTCGTCCAGCTCACCCCCTGTGGGTCACAGCAGATTGGGGTTAGAGTGTGCGCATCTACTCAGCTGCTTAATTACATCTCAGTAAAGCAAACCGGGTTTGGCCGAATGGACCTGACCTGAATGGGTCAGATCCTGCCACATGACATCTGTCGTATTACGTATTCTGTACACAAACGCTCCAAACTTTGACTTGAGGTTGTAACTCGTAATTCCCCGACCTCCAACTAGGGAAAAAAAACAAAGGGACCCCTCTCCTCAACTCAAAATTCCCATCCGGGAAGGTCTCCTCAACGCCGAGTTCAGCAAGTGACCTCATATCAACATGGCTGCTCACACTTACTGCTCACAAGCTGCTCACTTCTTAACTTTAAATGACATACAGACATATTCACTTGTTAAACCTATAACTCTGATGCTACAGTTCACTTTTTTGAGGAAGAGAATGTACATGACTCATCACAGCTAGCTGGCTAGCTTGTTGCTTACATGGATGCATCCATATTTTGTTTTTTTTAAACAACCGTGTTCCAAGCGCCGACTTCGAATTTCAGAGGTAAGACGAATGCAGAGTAATTTACATTTTTGTGACAGAAATAATTATAGGATTCTTTAATATGTTTACACGATCAAACATCCCAGTCCAAGTCCATTTAAACAATAGGCTACACGACTATATGAAGCAACAACCAATGGCTTGCTATTTTCACTACTATTTAGTACCCTAGTACACTTTAGGACGATACACACAGCATCTTATTTACATAAAAACTTCTTTCAAACTGGACGCTTGTATTAATGTGTAAAATGGTTCTCTCTTTACTGACGAAATGAATATTAATGACTGTTGGGAGATCTGCCTTATGAATATTAATGACTAGTGAAAATGTGCTGTAAATTGGAGAGGCAGAGATTATTAAGTAATATATTTACAATATACCGTAGACAGAAGTTTCATTCAAGCTGTGTTTTTTTTTTTTTTTTAGATATTTAAGAATAATATAAAAATCCCTGAAATTAAATGCCTCAGATGAAAAGAAAACAAATCCTTGATTAGATCTAAACTCTGATGAATCAAATCTTCATTAATTAATTTCCTCTGGCCAAAAAAAAATGGAATTTCCACCTGTTTTGGAGGTGTCCATGTTCAGCATTGAATTTATTTGTGATGTTGCACTCCACAGTAGTGGTTAATGTATTTAACTTTTGACCTAGCCTATTAGGTTTAAATATTATAATTTTATTGTGGCAGTTGTATACAGTGTTTTACTCTCAAAAAAAACTTTAGTCGTGTTGTCCGTTTTAGGTGTGAATTGTTTGCCCAGCAGGTGGCTCACACTCCTCCCATTTCCCATCACCCTGCTCACCAGCACCTAAACACAGAGTCACGATACTCTACACACAGAAACCCAACAGCGTCCTGACTAATCCTATAACAGACTTGCGGCAATAAATATTTCATTTGTTTATACCGATTGAAAATGTGTTGTGTAATAAGTCATCATTTCCATTTTGCCGATGGAATGGAACGCCAGTGTACTTGATTACAAACTCTGTTCCTAGATATAAACCTTTTGTACAGAATTCAGTTCAAACTCAAATCCAACATACGTATCTATTACAGCCAATATGATTAATCAGATCAGCTCGGCTGGATTCGGGCTGGAGATAAACTCCAATATTTTTTTTAAAAAAAGAAAGTCAGCTTTGATACTCACGGCCCATATCATAGATGACCTCTGAGGCGGCAAGTAGTTTGCGTCTGTGCTCAGGATCTGTGACGTTCAGCTCAATTAGATGCTTCTCCTTCAAGTGTTTCAGGTCGTCCACTGATTGGTAGCCGTTCAAGAGCAAAGTCGAGGCGTATTCCTGCAGGGTTCGAGGTGGTATAAAAGTGAGAAACGTGTGTGTGAGTAAGAAGGATGTTGGTAAAGGTCAAGGCTCAAAATCTGACCTTCTCAAAAACCTTCATTGAACTAAACAAAATCATGAGTAGCATTGACGAATAGTGTGTAATGTTTACAGAGTGAATTTATACATTAAAAAAAAGTATTCATAAATAGTTAATAGCGTATTATTACACACTGTATATATCATCATCATCATCATCACCATCATCATCATCATCTTATTATTATTATTATTATTATTATTATTATTATTATTATTATTATTATGTCATAGCTCTGTTGATTGGTGGATTCTGATTGGTCAGAAGGTGTTGATTAATTTTCTATAACAGCAGCTCTTATATAAATGTGCTGGTTCTAATATGTTATCTGTAGATGTATATTTAACATTTATGGAAGGAGTCTCCAGTGTCAGCGCTTTGTATTAGTCAGAGGTAAAGCTATAACATGGTAAAGTGTTCAGGACAGATGATGTTGCTTTTTGGATTTTTTTGAGAACAGGAACTAACTCGTTTTAAAGATGTTCCAAAACATTAAAAGTAACAATAAATGGATACAAAGTATGATGTGTTGTTTATTAATAAATTCAAAATTGTAGTCATAGGCAAATTGCTGTAGTATAAGAGGAAAAAAACACTTTAGGATGGGCTGTTAATGGGAAATAGTCAGTTTCAGAGTGGTAACAGTAACTCTGCTTCATTACACCACCGCATCGTTTTCCTATAACAGCGTGACAGTGTTTTTTTTTTTTTTAAGATCGCAGAAATTAATGCAAAATCAAGCAGACTCCGTAATATTCGGAGGATTTTTCAAAATCGTCGAACATGAGCACAGCTAAAAGGTTTCATTTACCAACAAACATCACTGGGGAAGACCGTGCAAAACTATTTCGTGCAACTGCAATTTCGCCAATTCAAGTAAAGAAAATAAATAAATAAAAAGAACAAAAAAAACTCCTCAAGTTGCATCGCTAATTTTGAAAAAAGCCGCAACAAAATCAAGCATTTTTGGCCACAACAATCACAAAAAAACTCCGCAAAATCCTGTATAGACTGATAGCTGCAAGTATTAGTAAACCAATTCACATTTATACAGCAAAAGTAGTATATTTTAGATGCATTTACAAATCCTATGTATTTGGCTTGAATTAATAGAGTATGAAATATTATATCTGGCACCAGTGTATAAAGCTCATCGTGTGGTCGGGATGTTTACCTCTAAATGCAACCTCTCTAGTAACTCCAGCAGCGTTTTGGGTCGAGGTCTTTTGGACAGTCTCTGAGGCCTGATCTTTGGAGTCTCTTCCTCTTCATCTTCTTCATCACCTTTTTCCTTCTCAAGCAGCACATCCACGTAGATAAACTTGAAATTTCCTACTTTATTGTTCAGCATGCCTGTCCATATTCCCATAGGGGGTTTGCTTATGATATTGATAATATCGCCGACCTGAGAGAGATGCAAACAAGTTTACTGCCAAAGTTTGCAAATATTTAGACAATATGTAAATATTTCCTTCTGATTCTGAGTTACAGAGTCGGATGCATGATGACGCCAAAGTACATAAAGCAGATGGCGGGCTGACCTTGAGCTTGAGCGAGTCCGTGTCGTAAGGACTGGGGACGAAGTCTGTGTGCACTCGGGCTCGTCCACAAAACGGCCCTGTGTAGGACACGTCCTCATCCAACCTCGGGCTGTCTCGGTTACTGGACACGTCCAAGCTGCTGGTCATGGCACCTGAGACAATAAGGAAGAATGACAGTATGACCGTTACTGTTGTTCAACTCTCATGGTCTTAATCGGTGTTTTTTCGGAGGCGTGAGTGCTTACTGGAAGAGCTCTGTCCACTGGAGAGACTTTCTAAAGAGTTACTCGAGTGATTTGGAGTTTTCCCCAACTGACAGCTGCTTTCTGTACCTCTTTCTGTTTCTCTGTCTGTGTCGTCACCCTGCAGCAATTAGTAAGCAAACATTATTTACAACAGCCAAAGGTGGAACAGTAATTAAAAAAACAACAACAATAACAGTATAATAGCCAAGAAAATAAATATTCACAGTCATATATTTATGACAGTGTTATATTTAAAAAAACTATTAATCAAAGTACCAATTAATCAGCTATTAATGTATCCTGAAACTGAAATTTTTTACAATGTTCACAGAGACTGGTCAAAGTGTGAACTGAAGTGTTTTTACACTTGTTTTACTCTCAATAGACGTTAGAGTGTTTCCATTTGACATATTTAACTTAAATTCTAATTTAAATGAATTAAAAGTTACATTTCATATATATCGTACTAATACACCATAACGTTGCATAATGCCAACCGACAGACTTCATCGTCTTTCGAAAAAGGATGTGTATTGAATTTAAACGGAATCAAATTTCCACCACTAATTTCCATATCAAGATGTATTTCATGATCACATCCACTACAATCTTCTTCTTCTTCAAAAAATAAAAATAAAAAAAAATTGGAAAGTGTTTAATTAAACCAATAGGGAACTTTAGTCAGTTTCACCTTGAATCTGTGTGATTACATGATTTCACTTTAGGAGTAAAACCACAGATTTATATTTAAGATTCGGGAAGTTAAACGTGTCCTCTGACATCATGGGGAAGGTTGCTATACTTTTGGCAGTGTTGAAAGCTTATGTGTGGCTCCCTATGACTCACCGCATCCTCAGAACAGGACTTGATGTGTTTCTTGCCTATCCTCATAGTCAATGCGATGGCCTTCATCTTTCTCCCCAAACCGTGCTGCTTGTCTTTCCTCTCCACTCCTGACTCACCCTCAGCCTGCTCCAAACACACAGCATAATGAATATTGACATCTTTATACAGGCTAGCTCTCCTGCCAAGTGCTGAGTAAGCTCAGAGCTCTGAGCAACGTCCCACTTAATCATTCACAGCATAGAATCGCAGTGTGTATTGCCCTAAATTTAGCATCTCTATTTTTCTCCTCAAAGCACAGGGAGTTATTTATCAAAGTGTAAATCAAAAATTTCATACCAGAGTTGTTCCATCTTCCTCAAGCCTGGCAGGTGAGTGCGGATGCCTGAAGCTGTCAAACTTTCCGAAACTGGTGGATCTCTGAACAAGGGGGAAAAGATTTATGTTGAATATGTTAACCCCACACACACGCACACACACACACACACACACACACACACTTATCATGCAAATATACCAGCAATATATTATTATTATTATAATTAGGGGTCCTTTATATATATATATATATATATATATATATATATATATATATATATATATATATATATATATATATATATATATATATATATATATATATATATATATATATATATATATATATATATATATATATATATATATATATATATATATATATATATATATATATATATAAGGCATGTTTTTCTTTCTTTTTGTAGGCATATATGTGCTTTTACATCATTTTGACCACATCAGCAAAAACCCTGAAACATTTTACCCATCTCCTATAGATCAACTTGTTGGGTAAGGTAATAGAAATGCACATATTTCTCAAACTAGCATTCACTTCTGGAAGTCCATCTCGAATAAATGTTTGGTGTTTATACAATTCAGAAAAAAAAGCACACGTATCTGCAGTCATTTTGAAGTTACAGTGATTGGTCACGTTGACAAAACATCATTGGACTCCTATAATCGCTGCTTGCTGATATCATTCCATTTGTGAATAATTCACTATCAACTACAGGTCAATTTACACAGATTTACACAGATTACACTGGTTCAAAGTGTTCACTTCTGTATGTCCATCTAGGGTAGAAGACATTTCCAACACTTTTTTTTTTTTTTTTTTTTAAATAGATGAATCAAGCATTTTACATTCTAGCAACTGACCACACCAGTGAAACATGCTTGAATCCCTACAGTCGCTGTTTGCTGATAATACGTAATGGATTGAAATAACATTAAAGACTAAGGTTTTACTGTCAGGTTTTGAATTCAGTAAAAACACACAAAGCCTTTGATCACACAATCAACTTATCAGAGTTATTAAAATCATCACTAATCCACAAAATCCATGAAATCAGACCAGAAGGCGTGTCGCATTAATGTTTGATCCAGATAAAGCAAATCAATGTCATTGTTCTAAATATTTCAACAGTAACATTAACATTTATCTACATTATAGTGATACATAATATAATACATTACATGCTGTTTTTTTTCTAACACCAATGTGGAATAAGCCTTACCTTTGGTTTGATGTGTTTAGGTTTATCTGAGACATTTGAAGCTGCCCTTTGAAGCATGGCCTTACTTTTTTCTTAATATTTTCTTACAGTTGTATTATTTTTGAATCCCAGCTTGTGTGCTTAACCTTTGAATCTAAAGTGCTAACTGCAGTGGTTCTTCAGACGAGTCTTGCTTTCTTGACTTCCTCAGATCACACAGGATGTGGCACAATATGTGTTCTGTCTGTTATCGAAGCAGTTTCAGAGGGAAAAAAAAAATTTATGCTTGAGTCTGCATTTGTGGTCTGCTTGATAACCACTTCCCAGTCATTTCAAGGAACTTACATAGAAGCAAATATGCACACGCATGACGGCAAAAAAAAAAAAAAAAAAAAAAACTTTCCACAAAATTACTGTTGTGATTCTAATTAATACAATCCAGAGCAATTATTATTGATAAAGACATCTGTCCTATAACATGTATATATTCATGTCTAAATAATATGCTAGTTGGATTTATTCGGGAACTGAAAGTAAAGAGAAGAAAAAGAGACTTTTGCCCAAATTACAAAATCTGTTCTCTTTATAAGAGGAAGTATTAGCTGCCGTGAACATACAGGAACACAAAAACAGAGACGTCATTTTACTGAAAGCATACTTCTCATATTTCCCAACGCAGTGCATTTCATTGCAGAACTTCTGACAGATCTAGTACAACTTTGGTTTGTTATCTCTGTGTGTCTTCATCATTAACTGAATCTGTAAGTCTTTCAGTGACTCATAGTGCTTAAAGTTAAATAAAGATAAACGTGCCTTAAAAGTTTCCTTCCCAGATCTGTACTATTCACCTGTGTACACTTTATTTGGCATACTGTAGATGACTTTGAAAGTGCATGTTCTTCTAAATTGTACAAGAAAACCAGACATTTTGTTTCATAGCTATTAAAGAGATTGACAAAACTTCCAAAACAAAGGGGTGCCTGGACCCCTACAATCGCTGCTTGTTTTCAGTTGTAATGTTTTTATATGATGTTTGATATCAGGCTCTTAATTCAATACTCAATAAAAATGCCCAAAATCTAGCTGTATTAGTCTCTCTAACCCTGCCCAGACATTTTCGATGAGCCTGCACACATGTCTCTTAAATAATTCATATTCATTGTGCTCTCCTTCTGCAAAACTCATCATTACTGGCTTGACCTATTTCCAGGATTTCTATTCTGTTCTCAAATCGGCTGAGTGCAGGGATTTTTATTTTTATAAAACATATCTTCTCAGTCAAATCCTTCTAGTCTTTCCCATCAATGCAATCTGATCCTTATGATTCATGTGACAAAGTATTGGTGCAACGAAGAGAAATCCAGATTATTCTACAACCTGGTGAGCGTTGTGATAATTACCAACATGTCTCAGTTACTGTCCTGATATTCCCCCCTAACTGGATTGAATTAAGGATCAGTATTGCAAAGCAGACAAAGAAACCTATTTAAAATAACATGGTCTAAGCAATCCAGACATGTGACATCAGACTTCCCAAAGCCTGTAGTCCAGTTTTTTGAGGGTATTTTTGGCCTACTTAAAACCATAGAAACAAACAGCACATGTTAATTGTTTTGTTATAAAGCAAACCTCCCGTGCTGTATTCAGCCGGCATGCGGTGTGTTCATGCTAATAATAACATGGAGGCAGGAACTGATTCAGGAACTGATTCTGAGTTAAAGATGAACAGGAATTCTTAGGGTCTTGGTCTTTCACTTTAGATGAGTGTGTATTAATAACTCTTTAATGTACCTTGATCTCTTACCAATGAGCTGGTAAGGTTTATTGAGCATCTTGCAGAACCAACCACAGTTCTTCTGTAAACTTTGACTTTCGCACTCGCTTCTTATTTTTTTTAGTCTGAAATGTGGTCTTTTACATAATATGCTGCTTTCTTTAATGACATACAAACATTTTTCTGTAACATTTAATTTTGAATGTTTGGGAATCTAAAATGTTTTTTGTACTGATTTCATAATGTAGAAGTCATAAAATAAAATAAAAAATCTATAACAAAAGTTTGTACAAAAAAATAGGGTGCCTAAAACTTTTGCACAGTACTGTATACAGTAAATTAAAAATTTTTTTTTTAGGATAAATTAAGTTTATTAAACACGTAGTTATTCTTATCATGTATTTTACTCTCACTTTCTTTTTAGTCATTTTGATGATCTAGGTGAGCTTGTGGGTGACTGCTATCCACCTGCACAGCAGATCAAGTGAACATTTAGTAGGTGGGGGTTTTCCCCCCACTGGTTTTGTCGCCACGAACAAGTTATTATTAGAAAGCAGGTATGTAGGTTTATTTCTTAGTGTAGGAGTGTTAACCAATGAAACCCCTACATTTAAATTCCTCATTTTCATAGCGCCATACCTTTAATATTTAATTCTATCGTATTCAGTGAATAGATTATAGTAGATAAGATGCTTGAACTTTCCAGACTCTTTAGCACCGTTTCTGACAGCTGATGTTCTACACTGAACTAGAACACAAGGCACATAAATGACACATGGAAAAATGGAAGCAGAAATGAACCCACAATTATTTTTTCGGGTATTTCTGGAAGCAATGTTTCTAGTCTTTGTAGGTGGATATTTTTAGTATATTATTTTATCTCTGTTCAGTTTTTTTTTGTTGTTGTTGTTGTAATTTTAGTTTTTATCATGTCAACGCCAGAAACAGTTCAACTACACTTCCCAGAGTACTACGCAACATTCAAACATGGCCGCTACGGACTACAACACCCAGCACCAACAGAGACCGTCACATTCAATACTGTAATCAATACTGATTACAAACACCTATTCACAATTCCAGATTACATTCCACACTCACCTTGAAAAGTATGTATACACTCTGATTCTCTCCAGTTGTTACCAAGCCTTTGTATTGTTGTAGTCTTACTGTGTCTACAATAAAGCTGCTGTCTGCCTGCACTTGCATCCGCTTCTTCCTCGTGACAGTTTTTCCTTATAATAACTACAATAACCAACAACAAATTCTACAATAATTAGCTCACAAATATTCAGGCATTTTATTGTATCTATAATTATTAGCAGAGATTTGGGAGCCATTACTAAACATGATAAATGACTGAGTTTGTCCACAAGGTTTTCAAAGCTAGCTGTTATAATATTTCATTAGCAAGGCTTGAAAACATGGTCATGGTCTAATGACTGGTTTAGATCTTTCTTGACTGTTATCATTTTATTAGAGTTCATGGAGATTCTTTAAAGCCTAAAAAAATACAATATGGGGTTCCACAAGGCTCCATTTTAGACTCTGTGTTGTTCTCTTGTATTTGTTTTTAAATTAGGGATACATTAAACATTTTAAATAAAAATTTATACCTGAATTTCTGTAAAGCTGCTTTATGACAATGTCCATTGTTAAAAGCACTATAAAATTTAATTTAATTTTTAAAGTTTTTTTATTAAATCACCACTAAAACTCTAGCATAATTGTTCCAGAGAACTTTAGGATTGATCTATAACCATCGCCAAATCTGGCACACATCATCTGCAGAGTAAGCCTCATAAAAGTTATCAAAGAAATTTTGAATAATCCAAACAGTTTACCCGTAATGGGCCAACGATTCTGACAGCGAAGCCGCCAAACAGGAAATGAGGCTGTATCTCAGCAACGATTTTGCGCATTGACACAAAACTTAACAGGCATCTTCAGGGCAATGTCCAGAGGCTATACAACAAAATTCGTGACAGCACTACCTACTGTTCAAAAGTTACAATAACATGCTGAAAAAGCTTAGATCTAATTACCATTTTTGCTACTCCTCCTACACATGTTGTCCGATCCTCACTACTTTTGGCTCACATCATCTTGAGACCTGTCTGAACAAAAGTTATCAAAAGGAATTTTGATATTCAAAACCGTTCTCCTGTAACATGCTGGCAAATGCAAAAAAAAAAAAAACAGGATGTGAGGATGTATCTCAGCAATGCATCTATGCATCGTCATGGAACTTGACATCTTGATCTTCAGTACCATGCCCTGAATGTACCCAAGAGGTTTCATGACTGCACCACCTTGTATAAACTGAGCTGTAACAACTTTTATTTTTTTCTTTATATCATTTGAAGAATTTGTGCTAAATTCACAGGTCACTTTTCCTATAATTCTCTGTGGTATGCTGAAATGAACGAACAACAAGCTCTGAAATTCAAGTGTACTTCCTGACAACCATCTTGAATTTTGTTTAAAAAAGTTTTTCTGCTACTCCTCCTACAGATTTTGTCCAATCACTGAATTTGGCTCATGCCATCTTCAGAGTAAGCCTCATGAAAGTTATTAAAAGAATTTAGAATATGGATTACCCGTAATCTGCCAAGAAATCTGACGGCAAAGCCGCCAAACAGGATGTGAGGCTGTATCTCAGCAACGATTTCGTGCAATGACACAAAACTTGATAGATATATTCAGGACCATAACCTGAGGCTATCTAACAAATTTCATGCAAGCACCACCTACTGGTTAAAGGTAACAATAACATGCTAAAATGCTTACATCTAACTGCCATTTTTGCTACTTCTCCTACAAATTATGTCCAATGTTCACCAAATTTGCCTCACACCTCCGGGGTTGGGGATTCAAATCCCACCTCTGCCCTGTGTGTGCAGAGTTTGCCTGTTCTCCCCATGCTTCAGGGGCTCCCTCCGGGTACTCCGGTTTCCTCCCCCAGTCCAAAGTCATGCGTTGCAGGCTGATTGGCATTTCCAAATTGTCCATAGTGTGTGAATGTGTGTGCAATTGTGCCCTGCGATGGATTGGCACCCCACCTTGTGCCCCGAGTTCCTTGAGATAGCCTCCAGGCCCTGTATAGGATAAGCGGAATGGAAAAAGGATGGACGGATGGATGGATGGATGAAACGACAAATCCTGGCAAAGAGCAGAGGGGAGGGTTTAAATGCCAGATTTCCAGATTGGATTGGGATTGGGAGTGGTGGCTCCTGGATTGGCTGGATGTGACAAGTGGCTCTCCCAGATCTTGTACTAATAAAAATGATACTAGTTGCATAAAAATCTATTTGGAAACAAGCCCTTGAACATAACTATTCTTGTAAATAGTTATTGTTCAAATCCCAGCACTGGCAAGCTGCCACTGTTGGGCCCTTGAGCAAGGCCCTTAACCCATCAACTGCTCAGATATATAAATGAGATAAATGTAAGTCACTCTGGATAAGGGCATCTGCCAAATGCCATAGATATAAATGTAAAATAAGCTACTGCTTACATCAGTGGCACGCAGATCAATGCTGGTGATGGAGCGCACCATTACCGGAGGTGGGGACATTTCATTCTGGCTTTGACCATCAGCCACGCTGTTTAAGGTGAAGTCCTGGGTATGGGCATGGTACTCAGTGAGCGGTCGACGGCAAATGTGCTGGTGTGGTGTCCCTGCCTGGAGATGGTCTGTAGGGTTATTCCAGCACTCATGGATCTGTCTTGGTCTCATGGAAAGGCTGGAATTCTCCTGGTAAAATGGGATGGCGTGTCCATCTCCAACTGGCACCATGCTTTGTGAGTTAGCTGTGAAAATGGAGATGCATTAACTTCTTTTATCGTCCTATGCACTTCTTATGTGGGAAAAATTATTTGATGTAGGTTTTTAAAAATCACTGTTTAATAATGAATACCATTTGTTGTGGCTGATGTTCGTGTCTCATGTCTGCCATGATGAGATTTCTGTGTCCTCTTTATGATTCCTGGTACATCTCCTACCTCTGTCTGAGACATTGCTATCTGTCATGGCATACAGATGCATCTCAACAAATTAGAATACCGTGGAAAAGTTCTCTTTTTTTTATAATTTAATTCAAAAAGTGGAACTTTCATATATTCTACATTCATTACACATAAAGTGAAATCTTTCAAGCCTTTTTTTATTTTAATCTTGATGATTACGGCTTACAGCTCATGGAACTCAAAAATCCAGTATCTCAAAATATTAGAATAAAGAATTTATAATACAGAAATCTCAACCTTCTGAAAAGTATGTTAATTTATGCACTCAATACTCGGTCGGGGCTCCTTTTGCATGAATTACTGCATCAATGTGGTGTGGCATGGAGGCAATCAGCCTGTGGCACTGCTGAGGTGTTATGGAAGCCCAGGTTGCTTTGATAGCAGCCTTCAGCTCGTCTGTATTGTTGGGTCTGGTGTCTCTCATCTTTTTCAAAATTCGGGTCAGGTGAGTTGGCTGGCCAATCAAGCACAGTAATACCATCGTCAGTAAACCAGTTACTAGTAGTTTTGGCTCTGTGGGCAGGTGCCAAGTCCTGCTGGAAAAGGAAATCAGCATCTCCATAAAGCTTGTCAGCAGATGGAAGCATGAAGTGCTCTAAAATCTCCTGGTAGACGGCTGTATTCACTCTCGACTTGAGAAAACACAGTGGACCGACACCAGCAGATGACATGGCACCCCAAATCATCACTGACTGTGGAAACTTCACACTGGACTTCAAGCAACTTGGATTCTGTGCCTCTCCACTCTTCCTCCAGACTCTGGGACCTTGATTTTGAAATGAAATGCAACTTTCATCTGAAAAGAGGACTTTGGACCACTGAGCAACGGTATTTTGAGTAAAAAGGTGTTTTGAGTTAATTAGCTGATTAGAGTCTTCTCAGGTCGACATTGCTATATTATAAATTCTTTATTCTTATATTTTTGGATACTGGAAAAATACAGTATCTCATTTCCATGAGCTGTAAGCCGTAATCATCAAGATTAAAACAACAAAAAAAAGGCTTGAAATATTTCACTTTTTGTGTAATGAATCTAGAATACATGAAAGTTCCACTTTTTGAATTAAATTACGGAGAAAAATGAACTTTTCCATGATATTCAAATTTTTTGTGATGCACCTGTAGATGGGAGAGAATTAATGGAGAATGTAGTGAAAGCTACTGGTAAGATGTTGAAGTTTATATTACATATTGTGCAGCTCGTTCTTGTGTAATTTCTGATTTTGTGCCAAGTCTTGGATTGTATAAAACCAAAATTACATGTGAATCTTAGACCATTTGATGATCATTTGACCCACATCAGTTGTAAACCACATTCCTGCCACAAATGAATCACCGCAGATGATTGTACACAGGGAAACACAGGGAAAAGCCCCTCCTGATGACACGTGCTGAAGGTGGAATATACCTTGAAAGGCTGCAACCACTACAGAGAGAGGGTGGTTTGGGGTTTTTTCCGATTGGGGCAGAAGCTTCAATCACGAATTCTGACAAACCTCTGAGTCTGAGTTTGAGAATACTTCATTATAAAAGAAATACCGTATTAAACACTAGATTCATCCAGGAATAGAATTAAATTACTGTGTAAAGAGTTGTAAGTCATTCAGGTATTAAAATAATTTCTCTCTTTTCTTTCCTTCTCTCTTTTTTCTTTCTCTATCTGTCTGTGTCTTTCATTCTTTCTTTATTTGTTTCTCTATCTGTTTTTTTCTTTCTTTCATTCTGTCTGACTGACTGTTTTTCTTTCTTTGTCTGTCTGTCTGTGTATCTCTCTGTCTTTCTTTCTCTATCTGTCTGTGTCTTTCTTTCTTTGTCTGTTTCTTTCTTTCTTTGTCTGTCTGTCGGTCTTTCTTTCTCCATTTGTCTTTCTCTATCTGTGTTCTTTCTTTCTTTCTTTCTTTGTCTGTCTGTGTATTTCTTTCCTGTCTGAGAAAAGACAGTCTCTCTCAGTCTCTCAGTCTCTCTCTCTCTCTCTCTCTCTCTCTCTCTGACTGCATATTCTGTCTCTATCTTGTGTTGAATACTTAAATACTCTAATAGCTGATGATCAGAAAGAAGCAGTAAATAATGGTGTGTGAAATATGAGGGCTTGATGTGAGTTAGCGAGTGTTGAACTCACCATGTGGCCCGGTGTGTTACTGACCTGCTGCTGTTGCAGACTCCAGACATCACTGCAAACCTTCTAGCAGAGAGTAAAACATGAGTAAAGTCACTCGGCTGCAGGTTATTTGGAGTCAGCATCCTGATATGATTTAAAGTGTGAGATTGTGTGTGTGTGTGTGTGTGTGTGTGTGTGTGTGTGTGTGTGTGTGTGTGTGTGTGTGTGTGTGTGTGTGTGTGTGTGTGTGTGTGTGTTGATGTCTGACAGCTTGCTCTGGTCTCTGTGCCTGTAAATCTGCTTTGGGGCAATTTTCATTGTAAAAAACTGTGATCCAAACAAAACTGAGCTGAAATCTGAGCTGATGCAATAACGTGCAACATTTCACATTACTGACGTCCGCGGCATGAAACACAGGTGCAAGACAGAGAGAGATTTCTTTTCCTGACCTGCACAGGAAGCTCGTTTTCTCTTTGGGTAGAGTTCATGTGATGGTGTTTTTCTTTCTTGGTACAGAAATCAGCTTGCTTCATGCTCCTGACTAAAATAACACAAAGCTTAGCATTAGCCGGTGGTAATGATTACAATGTTATATTCCATGTATATTGCAGAAGCAAATGATCATGCTAATTAAGGTATTTAAAAAATCAAACAAATAAAAGAAACAAGTAAAATTCTTTCTGTTGATCCTGAAACCAGTTCAAAGTGCAAACTGAAAGTGTTATTCAAAAACTCGACGTGTTACAAATGTTATTTGCAAACTGAAACCTGACCTGAAATAAAGCTGGTATGTACTGCATGGGTAAACATACATCTTGTTTTATAAGAGAGGCTTATAGAAATAAATAAAAGAAAAGAAAATTACTTCAGATCCACTGTGAACATATGATCATTTATACTTTTATTTTCCAGGTATTTAAAAGTAATATAATTTAGATTTTTTATTTTATGACTTCTACATTATCAAGTCAGTACAAAAAACATTTTAGATTCCCAAACATTAGTTTTCTAGCGCAAGATTAAATGTTTAAAAAAAAATGTTTGTATGTCATTAAAGAAAGCAGCCTATTACGTAAAAGACACTTTTCAGACGAAAAAACACAACGAAGGAAGTCTAAAAGCATTTCAGAGAATATGAGAGAGTTTGGAGGAAGCTTTAAGGTGAGCCTGCAAATTATTAGAGAATATTTATCTCACACTGAGAAAAGGGGACGCTTTTAATATCATTTGAAACTGATAACACTTCCAGTATTTTTACACACACACACACACACACAGTCTGACCGTTTGTTTTAGATCTGTTTGTGAGTGAACACAAGGAACATCTGTGAAACCTAACACGGTGAACGTCTTGTCTACAGAAATCATATAACTTCTGTATTTTGGAAGCCGTGAAGATGGCATTGGACTGAAATTGATGCGGGCAGTTTTTGGCGCGCTGTCGTGGGACTGCGGTTGCGGTGACGGTTTTGGGACTGAAATTGCCACAAACAAAAGCACAAACAGACTTTTCGCTCGGGTCTCCATTAGTAGACAGTTCATGATTTCAGCAGAATAGACTTCATGTTGAGATTGTGGGAATTTCCTGTTTACACAGTTGCACTTTTGTTTCATCATGTAGCACACAGTTATAGAAGGGAACTACGTATAATCGCACTATCCGGTGTCTCCCAGATGAGGATGGGTTCCCTTTTGAGTCTGGTTCCTCTCAAGGTTTCTTCCTCATGTCGTCTCTGGGAGTTTTTCCTCGCCCTCTCCACCGTCGCCACTGGCTTGCTCATTGGGGATAAATTTATCAATTTTAAAATTAAGATCCGAAATTGATATATTTCTGTAAAGCTGCTTTGTGATGATGTCCACTGTTAAAAGCGCTATACAAATAAAACTGAATTGGATAGAATTGAATTGTATTTTGTCTGAAGGGTGTGCAAACGTTTGAACTCGACAATCCTGTGAAAGTCTTTCTAATCAGTTTAAATGCCCTTTTTACAATTAAACCCCAGTTGTTATACAAATACAACCCTCAGGTTTTGTTTCTTATTTTCCACAGTAATGATTTGGCACGAGCAGAGATGTGTGTGCTTGTTCTTTGTGTAAATGGTAAACTGATACCTGATAACTAGAGAATGCTACAGTACATGTGACTCACATGGTATGTAGTTTGTTTGGACACTAAAAATCTGCACAGTTTATACACAAGACTCACTCTTGTCTCAGTGGATAATCTGGCCTTTGCACCTAAGAGCTGCTGCTGTAATCATAAAGACTGTCCTTTAGCTCTTATTCACAATACTCATCGTAGTGATTTGACTAATGTTTGACTAAGCAGTATACAAATAAAAAGTGAATTGAATTCAATTGAATTTAACGATATATTCATATGTCACTATATCTGAGACACTATACAAGCGAGAAAATGAAAATAAAAGTTGCTAATGCTGTTTTTTCTGGTTAAACTGCATTCTAGGTGTGTTCATTCCACTCAGCACCTGCTTATGGGAAATGTATTGCTTAATACATACCTAAAGCATTGTTTTCAGAGTTCGAGTTCAGTAATTGCCTGGAATGAGGAACAAAACACGAGACATGTGAATGAGAACACAGATTTCCCCCAACATTAAAATGAACATTGCTCCTTGTCATTAGTGCTGTGAGGGGGGGGAAATAAAATGTCCTATTGAGCGCCTGGAGCACTTTTATGGCAATTATCTAGGCATTGTAATGTCCTACTTTATATTTTCACAAATACCCATATAATTACACATGCAATTATAATGCAAATTTTACAAATGTCTTATGTAAATAGTTGCTTCACTCATTTTGAAGATGTTTGTTGTAACACAGAGAAAAGCTTGGCTGGTCATTTCCTTATTTACATGAGATGTGCTACTTTATACCACAACACTGCTAAATTCTTGAAACAGAGTGGTCTAGAGGTGTTTATTAATTTATTTATTTTTTTAAATCACAGCAGCTCTGACAGTAGTTTTGGCTGTGAAGCAAATCACAGGTTTATATAAATGCACACATTCTTATACGTTTCTTATACTTTTCCATAGTAACAGCTCATTCACATGGACTTGTACGCGGGACGCTCCACATACACCGTTTAAAAAAACAACAACAAAAAAACATGCAATTGTTGATATGATGCAGTTTTCTGTAAGACGTTTAGTAAAATTTATGGAAGGAGTCTCCAGTGTCAGTGTCTTGGTAACATGACAAGTTGCATTTTTTGTTTTATTAACTTTGAGAGGAGAGAGCCTGGTGAGGGAATGGCAGTTTATAACTGCTATAAACACTCACTCCCCCTGCTTCATAGCTGCTATAAGTTGTTTTGCAGACATTTGAACATTGAATGTGACTATAAATGAATAAAAGGCATGACATGTCATTCTTTAATAAATAAAAATTGTGATTGTTGGTAAATTGCTGTGTTATAAGAGGAATAAACACTTTAGTATGTGCTGGTAATTGGGCGCTTCCAGTTCCCCCAATAAAAACACCATGTACAGCTGCAGTAGTTACAATATAAATCACATGTATAGTTTGTGTAACTACACAGCTATTATATACATGTAATATAAAGTAAGACCTAGTATAGACTACTAGTCAAAAGTTTGGACACTAGAATAAAGATTTTTCACTGCCTTAAAGACATTTTAATAAATGCATATGGTTGAAAAGTTGCAGGTTGTGAATTATTTCTGAATTAAAATGCAAGTAGCCTTTTATTTAAAACACATGTTTTAATTCAGAATAAATTGTTTTGTGACAAAAAATTGTTTTTATTTAGAAGTTAGGAGAAGCATTGTGGAGCTCAGTGTATGTTTAGGAAATGAAGTTCCTTATGAGGCTGGTTGTGAAGATGCTTCATCAGTTTTAAAGTAAAATAGTAAAAATGAAGACCATCTATGAGCAGAGGTGTACAAACTTTTGACTGATGTATCTGTATATCCAAAATGTGTGAAGTCTAAGTAGTAGAGCTAAGCACATCAGGGGATATTTTGCCTAAAAAATGGAAATAAGGTGATTTAAATCGTCATTCACACGGTTAGGTTATTGTATAGGATGTATGTAGATCTCGTTCAGCAGGTAATGATGTCACATGTTTTCCTTCCATGCAGCTTCCATGCATACTTAAGGAAGGATTGGGTAAACAGACAGCTGGCAGGGGGTTTAGATGTGCAGAGGATAAAGGGGTAGGAAGTCTGGTAAAGAGGCTGTGTTTAATGGGTTGTCTCCAGGAAGATACAAGGTTCCGTAAAAACCAAACAAGAATCTACATTCTGAGAGGACTCTGTGCTAAAAACTGCAAGAAGCAAATAAACATACCTTCTTTTCTTCTTTTTGGAATTGGTGGAGTTGATTTGTGAAATATCCTGATGAGAAAAAGTACACATATTAGTCTCATGAACAGAGGTGGAAAAATTTAGCTGAATGAAAATCTCACACAAATAAAAGCGGAAGAAACTCATCAACACGATGCTTGATTAATCCTTTACAAGCAGGCACTTTCAAAGTAAAACGAATTTTTTTAAAAATTGAAATGAGAAGTTCCACCACATTTGACTACGGTACCACGCATTTGAACATTGGATGAACGTTTTGATTTGCGAAATGAAATCACATGAAGTTATTCAGTAATCGTGCATCATTACCACAGACGTGGCTCTTGTACACTGAGCGCTGTGGTTGAGAAGGTCGGCCGGGCTGCTGGATCTGCTGGGGATGGTGTAGACATGCGTCTCTCCACCGTCCCTCACCACCTCATACAGACTATCCATGGAGCCCTCCTGCAAAACACCACACCACTCTGACATCGAGACTCTCAGATATACACATGCATTGAAATTGATGGCGAATGCTTATTTTCTTTAACGTTGTCAATCCATGATTTAAAAAAACAACAACAGTGATTGTAAAGTTTCAAGTAAATATTTCTGAGTGCAGTTATCCAACAGCTTCACAATGATACAATCAGTGCAACTCGTTTATTAATCTTTTGGTAAAGTTGTGTGTAAATGTTTGCGTAAGCCAAGCCAAGCTAAAAATATTCCTCCAGATTTACAAAAGCTTTGGAAACATTCATTTCCTTTATACTCGTGTGCGTATGCTGATCACCTGTAAAGTGCAAAGTGTGTGCCTGACACAGCTCATTTGCATTTAGTGACGCCCACAAAACTCCATAAAAGGTCAAGTGCACAGACAGCTAGGAGCACGAAATGAAAAATCAGGGTAAAGTCTGAAGTCTGTGCAGACAGACCGACCTGTGCTCTATTTATATGGTGCCATTTCTCTTATCATAATTGAATGATTAGTTTTATTTGTCTTATGGTTTTGTGTTGGCTCAGTTTCTTCATTTTACATTTTCGTTAATTAATGCCAATAATATAAAATGACTAGGCTTCACACAGTGTTCTCGATGGTACTCTTAGTCCCTGACCTGTAAGTCGCTAAAGTCGCTGTAAACAATGCTCAACAGGATATTCCAGCTGTAGCTCAGTGGTTAAGGCATTGGGCTACTGATTGGAAGGTCATGAGTTCAAATCCCAGTGCTGCCACTGTTGGGCCCTTGAGCAAGGCCCTTAACCCTCAATTGCTCAGATGTATAAATGAAATAAATATAAGTCGCTCTGGATAAGGGTGTTTGCCAAATGCTGTAAATATAAAAGAGCAGTAATTCATGTCAAGTTGATTGAGTTGAGGTTTGCATTAGTTAGTCTTCTTATGAATGAATTTACACACACTCAGGAGCACGAGTAGGCTACGAATGTTTTTCCAAAATTACGGGATTTTCTTGAATGCCAACTTTCTTGTGTAAATCTCTTTCTCGTACTAATGACTTACAAATCAATCTATTCATATACTGCTTGATAAATGGCGTCCAATGTCACTGATCGAAAGAGCATTTAGTGTGATACTCTTTCAAGCTCAGTCAAGGTTTTATATGAATTGAATAGAATATAAATTCACTAGGAATTAAGCTTAAATTTTATTTCAAGTTATAACATATCGCACAATTATACTGTAAAAATGATATAATAGCATATCATAGCACTCGAATACATGGAAACAATCTAATATATATAATTAGTTTATCATAATAAAATATTGTTCATTTAATGTATATTTAAAAAATGTAATAAGCCATTTAAAACTTTTTAATTTTTTTTGTTATTTTTTATTCTACCAATGACAAATGGTTTGTGATTTCTAAAAAGCAATTTCACCAGATTATGCCTTACATGGGTTAGGGTTAGGATTAGTAGTTCTCAGGTCACTGTGAGATTAATGCAGTTAATCCTGAATTCTCACAACATCCAAAATTCTGGCACAAAACAGCACAAAATTATTACTTTATTATTATTATTATTAGTAGTAGTAGTAGTAGTAGTAGTAGTAATAGTAGTAGTAGCAGTATACAATAATTACATATATTGTTGATAGGATCACATTTCCTGTGAGCACTGATTTAAAAAAAAAAAAAAAAAAAAAAAAAAAAACATTTATGGAAGGACTCTCCAGTGTCAGTTACAGCTTTACCTCTGACTGTTACAAAGTCTTCAAGACAGAGGAGTTTGTGCTTTGTAGATTCTTGGTACCATTACAAGCTGTATTTGTGTCTTGTTAACTTCAGGAGAAAGAATGATTAGAGAGGCTGATGAGGGAACAACTGATAGTGGCTATAACATAAGTGATAACAGGAACTAACTTGTTTTGTGGACTTATAAATATAAAAAGAAATAGTAGGCATCACATTTTAAATTGCTCTGGAATAAGAGGAATAACACTTTGTGCTTGTATAGGTAATGTGTATATTACCTTTGGAATGGTAACACTAACTCCACTTTACATTGGTATAAATCACCCCATCCTTGATTATTTTCCTATAATAACATGCCTATAAACACATTATGATTTATTATTTACATAGTTATTGTTTTATGTTTAAGGTAAATGACGTATTTAGCACAAACTTCATGCCTACGACTCTCATGATGTTTTTGGTATCATTATTCACACGTTCAGTTCATCCTTTACATCTCGCTTTTTGACAGTATACAGTAGATTGGCAACTTGCAGAACATAGTTTCAGCCCCACCCACTCAACACTGTGGCGCTGTCTAATTCAGGAGTTATCCTCAAAATATCACTATTACATCAGTGCTTCAATCAAAACCATTGACTTGTGATAGTATTCTTGATGGCATCATTTATAATTGCTTATAATAATTTGGCATAAAAGTTGTAAGACATAAATTGCAATTCATAATAAATGTAGCATAATGTATATATACATATTAGGATTAAGATTGTAATATGAGGATTGTACTGCTGAAACTTGGGTTATAATTACAGTTATGGATTTGTGGTTCATAAAATTATTGTCTAGGTGTTGCATTTATTTACAATCATTTGCATCGATGCAAAAATAGCTCCACAGACTGCGGTCAGTGCTGCTGTGTTTTAACTTTAACAGTTACAGTTTTGAAACTGAGATAGAAGTGGCACCAGATACATTCCATATCATTATAAATGGCCCATTATCTGCTATAGGTCCTTTCCCTTCGATTCCATGGTGCATGATGGGACATGCTGGTTCAGAAAGTGTCAATCTGACAAATATTCATCACCTGTGTGTTTTTACGGCATTCAAAGATCATCTAAAACACTACACAAGTATGCTTCTGTGATTTGAGACATATCAGCTCAAGCCTTTCTTAAATACTTCCTGATTTTGAATGCATTTCTCAATGAAGAGGCAATTCTATAGCATTTTCTCACGATCCTGTTCATGACTCCCAAAAAGAGAGATGGTGAGACACAATAACCCAGTTCATTGGAGGAGCACAATAAAAGCCCAGACACTAATCCATCCATCCATCCATTTGTCCATGCACTTTGATCTTAAGCCCACTGAATGATATTTGGCCAGAAAGTATCAGAGCCAGACGTCTTACCAGAGAGAAACAGAAGAGATTCATGCTAGAGCTGTTCTTCAGTTCTTCCGAGGATGACAGATATGACGGATGTGGAGAGTGGAGCTGACAGACAAACAGAGTGCTGATGTATGAAGTTCTCCAGGTTGCCTGCTGCCCCGCAGATTAACACTGAATGAAATCCATCACGTAATCCAACAAATGGGCAGGACCCATTTCTGCTCTAGGATTAGCTCACATGAACACAAGCCCCTCACTGAAGCCCTGCCTTTGCGTCATAATAAAGAAGCTCCAATTATTGGTGCCCTTCATTCAAAAAGTGCTTGTTAGCTATTAGGGATGTAACCAAATACAAATACGTTATATGGAATAAACGAGTACAACTACAGATATGAATAGGTTAGGAAAGGTTCACAGGATTGAGACTTGAGATGCGCTCCAGGACTGGGATCCTGAGGGGCACAATAACAAGTCACACACGTTGGAGTTTTGCACTTTCATGCAGGTGTGAGCCAGCTATCAGATATGAAGTTTGCGGGACAAAATAAATACCATTAGCATGAATGTACATTGTTGATTCATTCATCTTTAGTAACTGCCTGGTCAGGGTCATGGTGGTTTACATGAGGCTACTAGTTTGTTTATATTTTAGAAAATAGAACCAACTAAGTCCCACACACAGTTGAGGAACTGTCAGAGCCAGAATTTACACACCATGCTGACACTCGATTGTGTCCTGCCTCAAAATGTCACTTCGGACAAAATCATCAGCCAAATGAAAACATGTAAATGAAAATGACACTGACTGTATCAGGTCTTCCTTGTTAGCAACTGGCTGAAAGGAGTGGAAGAGTTTCCCTTGGGTGTTGTAGCACACACCTCAATTATAATTCTAATTATTCTTAATTACACCTTTTCAAACATTCCGCATGATTTATTGATGGTTAATACTAATGCCAGTCAAATGAATATGTTTTAAGTGACTATAACCAGTATTATGCTATAATAATATAATAATTAGTAATCAGTGCAGCGCAACTCACTTTTGATTCCAGATCATGTACATTGACTCCTAACAAAAAAGCACCAGCCCTTTAAAATTACAAGCACAAGTGTAGACACCATGCTGACACTGCTGACATTTCTACTTATATGTCTAGACCACATGTTCCTGTGTTCTGGAAATATGCTTTACATCTTATACAGGTTATTTCAGTATCTAATCATCTGGCTAATTTAAGCTTGTTGTGTGCTAAAGATATTAAACTAAACTTGTGCTCTTATTTCCATGAAAGGTGATTATAGAAATAAGTCCAATCTAATAATCTAATTTAATGCTTCCAGACCTACAGTAATTCCCAATTCATCATAACACTTCTGCAATGTCTTCCTTTTCAGTATTACATTTCCTCTCATGCACATTTTTCCTTAATCAGTGAAATAGCCCCAATTCTTTGAACTGCCTTCTGGCCATTTCCTGTAAATTGTAAATTGACAGAAGTGCTGCATCAGTTCAACAGATCGAGGCCATCTGTGCTTAAATCTTTCTCTGCCCAGTAGTGAATGTTACAAGATAAATGAAGTAGCATGTGTGTGTTCTGTATACTTCTCATGTCTGGACAAAGGTTACAGTTTACAGTGCATGTATACATGTGCGTATCTGTAATGTGGTCATTTCCATCTGTTCCATCAAATGGTTTATGAACATTTGGAGTAATCCGGTCATGTGACTCCCAGTCCGTTGACCTATATCTACCCAGACACTGATCTGACCCAAACACACCCACACACACATCCTGAGATTATCCATGCTCTTTAAGTCATAAATTCATAATTTCAACCAGACACATGGCCTTCAGAATGTCTCAGGTTTTGAAAGCTGTACTATATAAGAGCATAAATTATGAGTGACCTTTTTGCAGGTTCCCCCTCTCCCAGAAAGCCTGCCAAAAGACCACTGTCTGCAATACAAAAATGTTTCTAGCAATACCTAGTCCTGCCTTTTGGTCTACATGATGCTCCTGCAGTCTTCCAGTCACACTCAGACACAATGCTATTGCTTCATTGACTGTTATGCTGCAACCCATCTAGATATTGTAGTCAACCACCTGTAGCAAAGGTTCCTGGAGGAACTATAAGGGACTGGATTAACTGCCAACCCAAGGAAGTACCAACTAAGATTTGATGTGGCCTCCTGTGACCCTCTGGAAGAACTTTTCAATGTCCACCAACATGCTGGCTGGGTTATCATAAAAAAAATTAGAGTCCTTCTCCCAAAGCCATCTTTTGTTGAATGAAAGAGGTCCTAACCTCAAACACATTGCTCATCAACCCAAACGTCCAACCATCTTTAATCTTGCAGCTAGACACATCTGGGAGTGAGATGGAAGCAGTTTTGTAACAAAGTAGTTATGGTCTTCCTGCTCAACTAGTGTGACCTAGAGTTTGCCACTATTTCACCTGGTGGTCCTTGTCAACTCAGAGTGGATGGTAAGACCTACAGACACAAACATCTGCATCTCCAAGTGGTCCCTGGCCATACAGGACTTTGTTTCCCATGTCTGGCATTAGCCCATAGCCCATCATACCAATACATATGAGCTCTCCTGCCTTGATAGCCTGTGGGTAGTCCACTCTTGCCCCTGTAATCTATGTCTCAGGGGGAGATTATGAGGCCAGGCCCACTACTTGGTTACCACTGACCCTAAATTTAGCATGAAGGACAGATAAAGGAAACACCAAAACCAGTAGCCACAACAAAAATGAACGTATGTGCATCAGTAGGGTCTTTAGACTTTACCAGTGTGTTACAGCCATGCTTGCTGTCATGACTCAGTGGTTAAGGCTTCAGGCTATCCACTCAAGGTTTCGAGTTCAAATCCCAGTATTAACATTGCTGGGTCCTTGAGAAAGACCTGTAAACCTCTACACCTCGATTGTATCCTGCCTCAAAATGTCCCTTCGGACAAAATCATCAGCCAAATGAAATCATGTAACACTGACTGTATCAGGTCTTTCTTGTTGGGAACTGACTGAAAGGAGTGGAAGAGTGGGTGTTGTAGCACACACCTTAATTCTAATTCTAATTATTCTTAATCACACCTTTTAAAACATTCCACATGATTTATTGATAGTTAATACCAATGCAATCAAATGAGTATGGTTTTAAGTGGTAGCACATTGGTTAAGATATTGGGCTACTGATCGGAAGGTCATGAGTTCAAACCCCAGCACTGCCAAGCTGCCACTGTTGGGCCCTTGAGCAAGGCCCTTAACCCTCAATTGCTCAGATGTATAAATAAAAGATAAAAACGTAAGTCGCTTTGGATAAGGGCGTGTGCCAAATGCCGTAAATGTGTTACGCTATAATTAAATTAGTAATCAGTGCCAGTGCGAGCCTTTTAAATTACAAGCACAAGTGTAATTTAGTAATATAACCAAGGTATATTGCATATTTGCTTTAGCACGTGTAATTTTAATTCCTTTTGTTCTTACCCAGTTGTGATTTTTGTGGTCAGAAATTATCATGCCTAGGTGTGGGTGGAGTGACACAAGAGTGAACATGACATTCAAATTAAGTTATTTTTAACCACTAAAATATCAGCTGATAAACAAAATGTCATTACGAAGCTCACTGTGTGGTAATGCACACACCTTGTGTAATACTGTAAAATTATTATTATATTAATAATGTATTAATTCTGGCTCAGCACCTTTTTATTTTATTTAATGTATTTTATTTTATTACACCACTCCTTCTCAAGTGGAGATGGATGGATTGATGGTCATGGACATAATGTTCTTGCCGCACACCCCCACACACGGCATTATTTGTGCTTTATGTAAGCTTGTTTTCTGACAATGTTGCCTTAAAACACTTCACCATAGAACATTGCACTAGCTATGACAGACAGGAAGAGACCTGTATACTGTGTACACTAAAAGTTGCATAGGCAAGGCGACTAATAATTCAGTAGTTGGCACTGTTGGGATGTTGACTAGTCGTGGCAGTGAAAAAGACAGAGGTAGATGGTAAAGAAAGTATGCTAAATTTCTCAGCATGAAAATTTCATACTGGATGAAGTCAATGCTACAGTCAGCTGCACACTGTAAGATTACACTGGGAAAATGAATTATTTTAATTTTATTTTGGAATGATATCACTTTCATATTTTTATGGTTAAGTGTTGAGGTGTACATGGCTTTGTAATTCAATCCCAATCGCACACATTCCCAAAAATTATTATTGTTTATACCTACCCACAATATTTTCTGATGAACTTATTTTCAAAAAATATATTAGCAAATATGTCATTTAAACCACAGTGACCCTGATCAGGATAAATCACTTAATAAACATGAATGAATGAATGAGTAAATCCAGATAATGGTAATTGAATGAAAATGTTAGGGGTCCTGTGGGATGCATTCCCTGCTGGAAAAACAAACAAACAAACAAACAAAAAAAAACTAAAAAACAACAACATCAACAACATAAAACCAATAGAAACCATCACCAAAATTCTAACGGTTTCCCCTGCTAATACTATGACAAACCATCAGCTGTTAACCATTATAACCATTACCTTTATTGGTCCTTATTGGTATCCACTAGACATAACATGCCACCAATGGAAGGAAACAAATTACCAGTAGAGACCCACATGGACCATTACAGTTTCCATTAAAATAATACAATTCCCATTATAAACCATTACAAATTCTATGAGGGTTTCTATTTTCTTTTGTTTTTTCCCAGCAGGGTTATTTATGTATGTATGTATGTATGTATGTATGTATGTATGTATGTATGTATGTATGTATGTATGTATGTATTTATTTGTTTTATCTTCTATTTATCTTTAACATTGTAACCTAAAGAAGCACTGAAGAGGAAATGTAATGGAAATGTAATTTGTAGCCTGGGTATAGATTGTAATTGAAATGTGTGGTTCTTTGCTGCTGTTTATCAACATTTAACTGCACTAATAAAACAACATACAATACTGATATCCTGAATATGTTGTTGCTTTAACTATGGATGACAACTAGCCGACTACGTTTTTGAATTACTGGTCACCTAGTAAAAAATTAAAGAGCTGTACAACTCACTGAATAAACACTGAAGAATCTCAGCTTCCTCAAGAAATCGAGGTTGGTTTTCCACCCAAATGTGTTCAAGGGTGTATCAGTGTTCCCCATTAAAAATGAAAGGATATAGAGGAGGCTGTGACCTCATGAAGTTCACCACTATCTCTGTTACAAAGTGTTTCACCAAATACATGTATTTAATCTCCAGTCAGACCCTGATACACCCCTCTGTAGCCTGAGAGTTAGTACATCAAATCCAATGTAAGACTTAACCTTCAGTTTGTCCCTCTAAAGAAACCTTACAACAAATGGTTTTCATATCGGATTACTTCTTAAGAGTTAGAAAGTTATGCGGGTAGTCAATTGCTAAAGTTGCCTCAGTGACTGAAATCACTGATTTGGAAGAAAGAAATAAAACCCAAATGCACTGATAAAGTTGTAGATTTTTATTTATGCATTTGAATCACTTGTCAGTCGATATAAGTATTGTAAGATTATTCAATTCAATTTCATTTATATAACGGTTTTAACAGTGGATATTGTCCTAAAGCAGCTTTACAGAAATATATCAATTCAGGATATAAATTTTAAATGTATTAATTTTATAGATTATTACTCTGAGTATTACATTCTTGTAAAGCTACATGGCTATGATGAGCTGCTCGTCAGCCGCACAGGTCTTCCTGACAGCAGTAGGTGTTCACTCCGGGGACGCAGAACTCCTCGCAAGTCCGAGAGAGCTCATCGGCTAAAAGACGACAAAGGAAGGTAGTGAGGTCACATGGTAAATATAGACAAAATTCATGCAGTCTTCTTATGTATGATGTGGTGCACATTATATGTAAGGAATAAAACAATCAGGGGTGAGTTGTAACAGGAAAATAATCAGTGACAGAGATACTGTTTTCACCCAGAAGTTGATCATTTTTCTATAACAGCATGTCCTGAAGTGTTTTATTCCTCTTATACCACAGCAATATGCTGACTATTACATTTTTAAAAAAAATTATTTATCAAAATACACATTGCATTTTTATCTGTTGATGTTGTGGAACATCCACTAAAAGCATCCTTATATCATAGCAGCTATAAAGAGTTGTTCCCTTTCTTACTCTTGAAGTAATAAGACAAACAAAAAGCAGCTTGTCATGTTACTAAGAAACGAGAAACTCCTGACGGATCAGTTTCAGACGTTTATAAAGAGATGACACCATAAATGTTACATACACGTGCCCTTACAGAACACTTCACTAAATAAATTATGATGTTTAACAAAGAAAACTGTATAAACACTTTTTTTTTTTTTTAAACCTGTTTAAATATTAGGCCTTTTATTAGGTATAGAGCGTCCTCCATATAGGTCAGTGTGAAGAGGTTGTTACTATAGAAACAATAAGGTATTAGAATGAGTGCATTAATATAAACATGTGAATGACAGTTTCTCCGACTGTAGTGCAGCTGCTAATCAGATTCAAGTATTCAGCAATGCTGTGGTATAATTCTTAATACTACAGACTGAAGAGAATTTTGGGACAGGATTTGGTTTAGCACTTACGTGACGAGACAGTTTTGCAGAAGTTGGTGAGTGGTGGACATTCAGTAGGGGTCTTACAGTCCCCATTTTGACATGTGTAGCACTGCAGAGAATGCACTGCAAGAAAAAAAAAAACACACACACAACACAAATTAGAGTAGGACAGATCTAAGACAAATTTTTCATGTGTGTATTCTTTAATCTTTAACTTAGTTTTTACGTCTAAGCATTTTCATCTCAAGTGAAACAGTCACTAAGGTACAAAACCATTAATGCAACCTTAAAGGGTTAATTATCATTAAACTGAACTAACGTCACGAGTACTGCGCAGCTCGCCCATCTCTGCTCTGTCTAATCATATTTCAGAGTTTGTTGACCAAGTTATAAACCAAGTTGGTCTGAAACGAAATCGAGACGCTCTTACCAGAGGCGCTACACAGGAGCACAAGGACAAAGGTACACAGTAGAAGCTTCATGATGCCAGCTGGTCTGAAGGCACAGTTTCTAACACAATCGTTTTATTAACTCTGGTCACACCTCACGAAAAACCGGTTCCCTCAGAAGCCTGAGAGCAACGTCACATAACAGGTTTTCTGTATAAACGGTAAGAATTTGGTATGGAATGAGGCAGCACACTATGTCACTCTGAAAGACGTAAACAATAAGGAAGATAAACAAATTCGCGGGATGTTTTCCAGGGTATAGTCCCACCTCATGCCCAGTGTTCCCGGGATAGACTCCGGCTTCACTGAGACCCTGACCAGGAAAGATTAATGAATGTAAATGTATGCTCACTTTTTTCATTTTTAGAGTCTAATGTTCTTAAATATGGATTAAATTAAAAGGCTTATTGATTTGTTTGGTTGCAAACTTTAAACTACATTTAAAAAATAATCAGGATTGCATTCAGACCTTCGTTTAATCCAGGTTTTAGTTTATGTTAAATCACGTTGCTCCATTACAGTAAACTCAGTTCGGGATCAATTTTGATGTTACACAGTAGCTGACATTATTTAAATTTCCAAAAGGCCAGAATATATTAGATAGATTTTGGCAAAACAAAACCAAGACCATTGATAACGATTAGCATCAAGAGTAAAATTGTTGCTATTTACTTTGGTAGGCTAGTAAACAATCAGAATTAATCCCTGATCAATGTATTAATCAAATGGGTAGAGTTTTAATTGCTGTTATTAAGCCATGTTTGAAATATGTGCTGCAACACAACTTGAATAAAATGAAACGTAGATCAACAAATTGTTCATTAGCTTTAAACTGGAATCCTGCAGCACATCCAAAGTAAACTTGAAGGCATGCACACAAAAAAATGGAGAACAAGGGGTTTCGCTTGGAGGTTAACGGAGATACTTTTGATTTCAGTAAGCTAAAAACACACGCATGCCAGTGCATACACACACACACACACACACACACACACACACACACACACACACACACACACACACACACACACACACACACACACAAAAACTCAGACAAAATGGGGACCTCTCTATCTGAGGCAAAGATCCTAGAGACGAAGTAAACACAGCTTCTGCTGTCATTTAATATACACATGATGTTTGTCTGCTGATATTCCTATCTATAAGTTTTTCTGGTTTAGGTTCATGTTTGTTTCTGGTTTGTGTGAACTTTCAGCACATGCAAGCACACACCCATTTAATTCTGTTATTATCAATCCGGGCATAGTCAAGAATTAGTTTCAGGAAGTATGAGGAAATTTACTAAATTAAATCAAAATGTGATCTACACGGTTAAACTGATCAATGTGACGTGCTCGTGCACCTTGAGTGGATGTCTACAGTAGTAGATTACAATCTACCATCAGATAATTTCTCCATATTAATAACATTGATAAGTCTAGGAAATATAATACCTTTATGACCATTCCATTCACATCCCTGAGCTCAGGGTTTAGCTAGCTGGCTAGCTAAAAAAAACAAAAAAACAATTTTAATTGGCTAATCCTGTTTATCAACATACCAGCTGGTAGCCAATAAAATGCATGCATGAACATCATTGTTCAAGTTCAACAATGAGGAAGTGCTCGGATAAAGTGATCTACTGTTTATTTTGAAATAATAATAATGTCGAGCTGTGGACATGACAACGGTGGAGTGGACAACACAAAAACACAGATGAAGACGGACAAAACTATAAGGAATAAAACGGAGAGAATGCAAGGAGAAAACATGAATAAAATCCAGATGTACTTTTTTACTTATTTAAAATTGCTTGTAATATAATAAATAAATATATATATACATAACAAATACGAAACAAATACATATACATACACTCACACACACACACACACACACACACACACACACACACACACACACACACATATATATATATATATATATATATATATATATATATATATATATATATATATATATATATATATACACATATATATTTGACTGTCCTTAACCTTAAAAAGTGTCGATGTTATGCACTAAAGGGTTCAACAAACTAATGGATGCACCTTTTGACATCTTTAGAGTTTAATATCAAATATCAAATCATAAATAGTATATAAAGTTATCATTATGAACATCATTAGTATATCAAAATTACCTAAATAAAACTGAAAACCAAACTAAAACCATGGTGATCCAGCACTGAACCTTCATAGTACCCTAATTTCACTATGATGTCTTTTGGTAACTGTGTATTTTTATATATTCAACTGTTATACTACTATCGTTTTACTCCACAATGCTATTATATTCGATTAATTAAAGTGCTGTTTAATTTTTGTTCAGATAAAACAGCACAAAAGATGGATTATGCTAATAACTAAAGCAGACTTCGATACACACTGACGTCCATTTAGCTAGACGTATTTTTTACATAATAGAAGAGACAAAAGAAGCACCGGTGCACCAAGTTAGTATCCCGCTGTAGAAGAATTGGACAGCAGACATCTTATGACACTTTAAGTACTTAAACTTGCCTTTTCAGTTTGACATTAAAGTCTGAAAATGCACCTTCAAAAAAGCATATCCTTTCTGCCAAGCACAAGAGGCGCTCCAGTCCACTCTGGCTCACTGAGTAATGAAGTACTGTCATTAGCTTGGCAAGAGTGCATTTCTAATTTCAGAAATTAGATTTGAATACGTTGTGCACATTGATGGCATTGAAAGTGCTCTTCGCTGGAGAGCCTGTGTGCAGTTTCCTTGGCACGCAGTTTCATTACATAAAGGAGGAATGCACTCTCAGACTCAGCTTTTTTGCTCATTTGTTAGTGCTTTTTTTTTTTTTTTTTTTGTTTTTTTTTGTAAATGATTGAATTATGCGAACAATTGGACAAGGTGAACAGGTATTTTAATCAATGAGCTATATTATGGGTCAATTTTGGGACTAAATCTCAGGTTGTAGCATCTATAACTTTGCGGAAAGTGCTGGGAAATTTAAAACCAGTGCTGATTGCCACTTATAAGGGTTTTACTTCATATGGCAACGATAATTCCTATACACCATGATAATTATTGTCTAAATGGTTTTAAGCTTTTGGACCCTGAACAGAGAATGAAAAGCATTGCTGCTAATATTAACCAGAAGATGCTGCTATTGAGCTTGCTATCTACAAAGAACTAGATTCAGTGTTTCTCTTTAACAAGTGAGCTAAAGAGCTACAAACAGTCCACTCTGATAAGATAAAAGTAATCTCCCTAGCACTTCTACGGTTCGTGTAATAGCAACGAACAATTATCCAGACAAATGCACACTGCACATCATTAGCTAAGAAAGGAATTTTTTAAAAATGACCGTGTCATGCTGTTATAGGCAAATAACCAATAACAGGGTGTTGTGTTAATGTAGAAAAGCATTTTATTCCTCTTATACCACAGCAATTTGTCAACGATTCCAATTTTTTTTTACTTATTAAAGAATGGCATGTTGTCATTTTTATCCATTTGCAGTTCCATTTAGTCCACAAAACAAGTTCATTCCTGTTATCACTTATGTCATAGCAGCTATAAACAAACAAGCAAAAAAATCGAAGAATTTCTCGTAGCTACAGTAAACTCACCCCATGAACTAGGGGCGTAGATTACTTGATTGACAAGCTATCAAAACGCATCATGGTGCTTTCCTATACAAGACTATAGAGTGGGAGAGCAGCAAAAATCACACATCATAGCAGTATAGTTTTAGATGCCAGATTTTGGATACAACACGCTATATAAATCGTGATACATTATTTGACAGCTTTATCAAGTCAAAGTCACGCCACTACGTCACCATCAGATGCTTTAAATACCCCACATGCTTTAAATATTATCCAGTGGAATTGATTTAGCTGGAATGTTAACTTTTACATTAGCTGTGGAAGTGCTGGTGAAATGGGAGAGCGTTCCACATTTACAGGATCAGTGCATGTTATGTTTATCATCATATTGGGGTGCACTTTTTAGTTAATTTAGCATGCTCATTAAAAGGATGGACATTTACAGGAGTTACAAGAAGTCCATGTCAAACTTGATTTGTGGCATTGTAGTGTCTACATAAAGCTAACTGCTTACATTTAGCTGTGTCACCTTGCTAGCAATATGTTAGATTTATGTTTTGTTAATATCAAAGAATTGAAATCATTTTTGCCTCCAATTGTTTACACTGAATGGCACCCTTTTAGTCAATACTTTGTCCTACCTTCCTTTGCCAAGATAACAGCTCTTAGTCTTCTCCTATAATGCCTGATGAGGTTGGAGAATACATGGCAAGGGATCTGAGACCATTCCTCCATACAGAATCTCTCCAGATCCTTCCAATTTCAAGGTCCATGCTGGTGGACTCTCCTCTTCAGTTCACCCCACAGGTTTTCTATGGGTTTCAAGTCAGGGGATTGGGATGGCCATGGCAGGACCTTGATTTTGTGGTCAGTAAACCATTTTTGTGTTGATTTTGATGTATGTTTTGGATCATTGTCCTGCTGGAAGATCCAACCACGGCCCATTTTAAGCTTTCTGGCAGAGGCAGTCAGCTTCTCATTTAATATGTTGATATTTGATAGAGTCCATGATGCCATGTATCCTAACAAAATGTTCAGGTCCTCTGGCAGAAAAACAGCCCCAAAACATTAAAGAGCCTGAATAGACAATGAAAAAGCCATGCTAGCTCACTTGAGGTTTTTAAGCATTTGTATTTGAGGATGGTTACACGACAAGTGCTAGCTGAATCTATCTGTAAATCAGGCAGTGTTTGCAGAAATCAATATTGCACCATCTGAATGACCGACGCGAACTCAGACCTGAGGTTTTCTCCCTCGGGGCAGAATGTCTGAGTGGATTCACGAGCCCGCTGAGGGAAGATGACGAACTTTTCACCACCTCACACAGGGCATATGTTCTGTCCTTGTATCTGAATTGGAACAGGGTTTACCACAGTGAGACGTGGCTCACGCCTTAGTGCTGTAAGCTCTTGGTATACCTAATCAAATAAGCATCCAGGCGTGAAACCATCCTCCAGTGCTGAGATGAGAGGCTCAAATGGCGGAGAGAATTACCTGATGGATCTCGATTCTTCAAGAGGGGATTGTGTTTAAAGCGATTAGAAGAGGGGTATCAATAAGATCAGGGCTGCATCAAGGAGGGAAATCTGTGGCAGCCGTCAGATCTTTACTGAGGGCCGTATACAGACCTCAGAATTAACTCCAGACTTATACGCTGCGTCACAGTATTTCCACACACACACTGCAAAGTCCGTGCAATAGAGAAGCATTTCTCAGTTATGCCCATTTTTGCCCTTGAACTTAAGTCAAATATTTAATGTGTAATATCAGCTCGAAAGAGGGGCAGTATTACGGCTACTGTCTGTCTGTTTTGGACTGTAAAATAATAAACTATGGAATGTCATTCAAGTGCAATATCCATCCATCCATCCATTTTCTGTACAGCTTATTCTACACAGGGTCGCAGGGGAGCCTGGAGACTATCCCAGGGAACACGGTGTGGACAACCTGGATGTGGTGCGAACCCATCGCAGGGCACAATCGCACACACATTTACACACCCATTCACAAACTATGGACAATTTAGAAATGCCAATCAGCCTACAACACGTCTTTGGACTGGGGGAGGAAACCGGAGTACACAGAAGAAACCCCCAAAGCACGGGAAGAACATGCAAACTCAGTGCACACAGGGTGGAGACAGGATTCGAACCCCAAACCCCAGAAGCATGAGGCAAACGCTAAAGCACTAAAGATGCCATGAAAAAGTGTGTGGGGGGTTTTGGAGGAGAGTTTGCGGTAAATCCTTTTGAGTGACTGAGGTCATGGTCAGATTCAATTAAATTGTGCAGTTTTGTTTGCATTTTAGAAAAAATTCCAACTTTTATGGAAATGGAGTTAGTAGTACAATGACACATAAATAAATAAATATACAGTATATTAATAAATAAATAAATACATACATACATACCTTGGCCAATTATTAACTACATAAATGCCATCTTAGTAAGTAAAAACATCTAGAATATAGTCAAATGTATCTAGTATTTCCTATTATAAGGTTACAATAAACCAAATGTAAGATTTTTTTTTTCATTTTAATCATTTATTTCTTGAAAGTTTAAAATATGAAATGTGTAAAAAGCTTCTAATACTATTATATTTGATTTATAATAATCAGATAAAGTTGCCTATATTCAAAATAATTTCATTAATGACACTTTTTTGTAGTGTTGTGATAGATTCATTTTCTGTGATTATTTAATTAATGTGATAATCACGACTAGCACTATTCATGATAATCAGGCTCTCTTTATTCATATATCTTTATATATTCACGATATACTGTATTCAGTTACTTTTAGATGTTTATTTGAATTCTTGTCATCGCTTCATCATCGTTTTACTCTGAACTGCACTTTATTTGCCTCTCGCTTTTATTCTTTATCTCCTGATTTTCCCCAGGCTTAACAACGAGTGTTTCATTTAAAGGGAGTGGTCTAGACGCTATTGAAGTCCTGCCAAGAAAAATACTTGGCAACATCGAAGGTGTGAACTGCACGCAGGTTATTTCAGTAATCTGAACAGGCTGCCCGGAAAAATCAGAGTAACTCTGAATATGGAGGACTTTCCCAGCTTGAATGTTTATGCATGTTTTGAAGCGG
>CM042540.1:6904573-6929573 GCA_023630585.1 Cranoglanis bouderius
TCCCATGAATCCATGAGAGACTGGCCTCATTATTGAGTAACAACAGACAGTGCTGCAATAACCTAATTATCCTTGGCATGTATTAGATAAAGGGCCTTATTGCCTGCTTTCCTACAAGAGGCCTGTTGAAAAAGGAATTTGATTTCCCAGAATACTGCTTGGCCAGATCGTTCCCTGTGTTAATTGGGTATTTCGAGCATTGAGGGTTTCCAGCCAACGCAAAACGCAACGGATGACTTCTCAATATTATACACGTTGAAGAACCTGTGGCAAAATCCCTCTCTCGTGATGCTGAATATTAATATATGGCATGCTATGAATCAGATCATGAGTCAATCAGGAGAATATGAAGGCATTAATTATGGTCATGACATCTTGGATGAATTTAGAGTTGTAGCATTCTCATAGGGTTCTTTAGAACTACGCTTCCCACCTAAATCCGTCTTATTGAATGGTGAATTATGCTATTTTGAAAGATGTTGAAGAGATGGACAAGCAGCCAACTCCCAAGTACAGTCAGATCCATTTCCAACTCTCTCAAGTACTATGTGCCCCAAGGGCATTTTTTGGAATCATTTATGATGGCATTAAGGAGAATGCACTTAGGCCATACCAAACGATTTTGGTTTTAAGCCAAAGTCAACCTAATGAATGAACAACAGAGACGAGCATCTAGCAGAACCTATCGATTGACTTAAGTGTCCCACACTTGTACTTAAGGAGAATCTTGGTGCATCACTTTAAAGCTGTCTTCAAGAGAGTGTGAGCAAGTGCAGAAGTGAGTTGACAAGAATGTGACGAGCTTTTCATGCTATTCTCCAGAGCAGATGCTTCTACTAGCGGCAGGCTGTAGCTGTGAGACGGCGATGACAATAATGATGACACATCTCAAGAGAGCAAAGGTGGGGAAGAAAACACATTACAAGACATGCTGGAACCATTTTTTTTCCAGCATGAGGCTGCTCATGGCACAGATCTTCTATAAACAAAACAAGGCAAGCAGAACTGCTTTACTGCTTGGTTTGACATGCCTGGTCCAAAAATAAAAAGTGTCTTAAATCCAGCACAATGCAATATACAATATATAGAAAAAAGTTTGTGGACACCGGACCATCACACCCATATGTACCTGTTGAACATCCAATTCCAGATTTATTGGGGGCTGTTATAATAAACTCCACTCTTCTGGGAAGGCTTTCCACTAGATTTTGGAGCGTGGCTGTGGGGATTTGGGTTCATTCAGCCACAAGAGCATTAGTGAGGTCAGGCACTGATATTGGATAATTGCTCTCAGTGTTCCAGTTCATCCTAAAGGTGTTCAGTGGGGTTGAGGTCACAGCTCTGTGCAGAACACTCAAGTTCTTCCACTCCAACCTTAACACACCATGTCTTCATGGAACTCACTTTGTGCACAGGGGCATCGTCATGCTGGAACAGGTTTGGGCCTCATAGTTCCAGTGAAGGGAAACAAATGCTACAGCATACGATTGCATGCTCCCAACTTTGTTGCAACAGTTTGGAGAAGGTCCACAAACTTCAAATCAAACACTTAACAGTTTGATTTGAATGGAAATGGCAAGTTATAGCACAGTACTTGATTTTGTTAACTCTCACCAGAAGCGGTTCCAAAAGAACAATCATGGTTTTAAAGTCCAAAATATCCAGGATAATTTCTTTGCCCCTAATTTCCGGTTCAAACTCCACACGTTGTTGAAATTTTCCTAATTTGCCAGCCGCTGATGACACCACCTCTTCTGAAACGACTACCTAGTTCAGACTACCTGTATGTCTTTGCATTGGTACTGGGATCCCATGGGACTTAAAGTTGTGGGAGCAGGTGGTCAGATATGAAGTTTGCTGAACAATGAAAAGGTCACATTCAATAACTTGGGAGTGTACTGGATGCTTGCAAGATGCCGCACGACACATTTACCATGTTCATTCTTTTACCTCCAGGAAATACTTTATCTTAGCCAGGGTCACTCTGGTTTAAATGACCAACTTGTTTATTTTGGGAAACAGAACCAACCAAGTTGGCTAGAATATATTGAGTTTATAAACAAAAAGAAATTTCCACATGGGATTGGTGAAACTTTGCACAGAAGAAGGTGGGATTGGCCAAAGTTTCCATTGGATGAGATGGGATTGGTCAAACATCCCACAGAACCAGGCAGGATCAGTCAAACTTTCTGCAGTCCGAATGCTTTCTTTGCAAATGGCGGGGGCATGCAGGGCAGAGGTGGGATTCAAGCCCCCAACCCCGGAGGTGCGTGGCAAACGTGATAACCACTAAGCCATTAACACCCCCCCCACGGTCATCATGCTACTGAGAAACCACAAACCATGAACTCCTTTGTCCTGAAGACTTTGAAAATATAATTACAGCTTTACATGTGACTTTACTTCTGACAAAGCACAGACACTAGACTCCTTATAAAAATGCTAACAAAACATCTCCTCAGAGAAAATGTCACCATATCAGTGACTACACATGTATTTTAACCATTTATATGGAGTATCCACAGTACAAGTCCCTGTGCAAGTTGTTACTATAGAAACTAGATCTAGTCTATCTGCATTTCACCCTGGTTTAAAGAAAATATGGCTCAAGGGAATAAATCAAGGCGCCACTATCTAGTTTCCTCCCTTATGTCATTTTGAATTAGAGAGGTGCTCTTCCAAAGATCAGCTCTGTAAAGTACACAAAGTACGCATTGTGTAGGCTGCCGACCCCCAACATCTATAAATGTGGTTTTGCTTGTTGGCTGGACATATTGTATTTTCAAATCATTTTTTATTGCTTGTAATAATTTGATAGAGGCTGGGCTTCGTTTTCATTATGTAATGGCCCACTGTTGTGGTTACAGTGCTTGTGCAGCAGTGCTCAGGTCATGGAAGATCAATAAAGATGCTGTTTGTATGTTTGTGTATCAGACAATGATTCTTTCGCAAAGGATTTGATCTCTCTGAACGAGTCCTTAAGGTGAATGAAATCGGTATCAGTCACTGCCATGCACTTTCATTCGATTGCTGCTGAAGGGCTTTGCAAGTGAAAACCACAAAACTGAAACACAAAAGCCTGTTCCAAAACAAGCTTCGTGATTATACAAGTAGGTTTACAATATGTCTTTATTTATTTATTTATTATTTGTGCAAATGTGTGAGCCAAACCTGATTCCCTCCCTTTGAGCCAGTGAATCTTTTTTTGGTTATGACCAAGTTTTGCTCTGTTCTTATTCAATGGATCATTGCTTAAATCAGTGAATCATTTGAATCAAGACAGATACGTGCCTCTCTTGTTCACGGTCAGCGTTTGAGCCAGAGAATACTCTTGGTCATGACTGTGATTAGTACTTTTCTTGTCAGGAGGTTAGTGCTTGAATCATCAAATCTTTGGTGAAGTTAGATGTTTTATCTTTGTGTTCCTTAAACATCTGTGAATTGTGTAAGTCATATTTGCAGTTGCATGTACCTGACCCCTGCTCTGTGGGTCAGTGCATCCTTTGGTCGTGACTGGGATTTGTACCTCTCTCATTCAGCAGGTCAGGATTTAAGTCAGTGAATCATTTCGGTCATGACCGAGATTTATTCAGTGGATCAGTGAGTTCAATAGAATCTCACTGTTCTTATTCGGGTTCACTCGGTCAGATGGTGATTTCCAGCACTTTAACAGCAGCGCATGCACTTTAACACAGACACACAATATATTATAAATTAACACAACATATTAACTATTTTACACTGCAACTTAAATTGTTGTTAATAATAATAATAATAATAATAATAATAATAATAATAATAATAATAATAATAATAATAAAAGTTTTATTTATATAGCGCCTTTCCACAACCTCAAGGACACTTTACAGTTCATATACATTTAACAGGACAAAGTACATTAATATACATTTCAACAGACGTTATCATCTCAATGACAAAACAGGAAATAAAACAATCAGTAATAGACAGGTAACACACTGAGAAAAGATGTGTTTTAAGCTGAGTTTTAAAGATAGGAATAGAGGAGCTGTCACAGAGGCTCTGTGGTAGAGAGTTCCACAGTTTAGGTGCAACTACACTGAAGGATCTCCCACCAAAAGTGGAGAGACGAAATCTAGGGACAGACAACAATTTGGAATCAGAAGAATGAAGAGTGCGTACTGGTGTGTGTGGATGCAGCAGATCACATATAGTATACAGAGGTGCCAGATCACTGAGAGCTTTGTATGTCAGGAGAAGAACTTTAAACTTAATATGGCATGAGATTGGCAGCCAGTGAAGACTAAACAAGATGGAAGTAAAGTGTGCAGAACACTCGGTGTTAGTGAGAACTCTAGCTTCAGAGTTTTGGATGTACTGTAAATCGGGCAATAGTTTTAGCCGGTAGGCCAGTAAAGAGTGACTTACAGTAGTCGAGATGTGATGATGTGAAAGCATGAACTAGTGATTCTGCATCCTTCAAACTGAGATTGGGGCGAAATCGTGCAATGTGACGTAGATGGAAGATAGCAGTTTTAGTGATGTTTCTAATTTGTTAAATAAATCTGAAATAATCGTTTCTTTGGAGAGGATTTGGCTTTTGCTCATATCCTCCCCAAAGACACCTGCATCACTCAATTGATTTTAGTGCAGGAACTGGAGATGCTGGACATGATGGAGAGGGAGCAGAAGGGGAGACCATGGGCCTTCGTGCTTCATTAAGTAGCACCACAGTGAACATGTGGAGGAACTGAAAACTTGAAGTAATAAAAGTACTGTTGCTGTTAACTAGAAGGAGGAGGCAACTAAATAATGAATTGAGTTTTAGATTTAGGATTTTCAGCCCAGTTTTCCTCCCGCAGACAAAGATTGTATAGAATGAATATAATTATTTGGTCATGAGCTGAGATGACGTGTTCACTGGCAGTGCCATTGCAACCAAAGACAGCTGGAGTCCTGACAGTGTCAGACATTTTTTTCAAATTAAAATCTCAGTGTGTGACGCTGCTACGTGACTTGTCTAAAAGCTACCAATAGGAGGGCAGCATCAGATGACGTGAAACTCATAAGACAGCTACAAATACTGTTGTGATAATGGCGAAATGTAAATGAAAAATCCTAATGGACGGAGGGGATTTCCTTTTTACCTCAAGAATGTTTGTGTTAATGTGGGCCCGCTTTCTGCAAAAGCCCAGATCTTGCTGATTGATGACGTAAGCAGAAGGTAGCAATTGTCTTTAATCGCAGGTCTACTATTAGAGAATCTTAATCGTGTAATCGGTCATGGTGAAAACACACATGATCACACAGTCCGATAAAGAATTCAGCCACAATCTTATTTGGATCATCTCATACAATGTGTCGAGTAATAATCAATAATAATAATCATTTAAAAAAAAAAATAATGATATTAACAGAGGGTTTATTTCTAGAAAGTCTAGAAATGTATGAAATTGTTTCTAGACTTGAAAATGTATAAAGATTCACAAATGGAAAAGGTGTGGATCTTTTGGTTGTCATAGTAACATTGTGTTCAAAAGGCAATTCATCCATTGCCTTTGAACACACCAATACACTTGTTTAGGTCATCAAAAGATAACACTGTTGCTAGGCAACTGGGAAACATGGACACTGAGCATGGACGCTAGCTAATGATTAAGTCTTTAAGTCTTTTGTATGGACAATCTAAAGGCACAGTGACCGAGTGCAAACAAGACCCAGCTGTCGGGAATATCAACATTTCACTCAGATGGGATTGTAAATTACTAAAACTTGATTAGTATGATTAAAAAGACACTAATTTCACAACTGCTGACCAAAACCTCAGAGTTCTGCCATATCGACAAATGTCAACATTGTGCCACTTGTCATGAACTCCAAGCTATCAGAAAACTAGCGTCTAAAGCAGTCAACAACACTTGTGGGTCGTTAATATAGAATCTAACATGCTCTTACACTTGCACATTTGTAACCATTTGTATCAGTATGCATCAGTTCATATAAAAAGTTAGTAAAGGTTGAACGTGATGATGGTATTCATACAAAATCTGTTGTTTTTAGACGTTTACTTATGTCAATTTTTTTTTTCCCACAACAAGAAAAAGGTAAGAACCTTGCATCCTCCAGAAGGTATACATCATCATACATCATCTGTGAATAGACAGCATAGCATTCTCTGCTTGCTAGCTAGATGATATAACTAATGTTGGGAGTTAACATTAGCATTATCCTAGACATTTTATCATAAACACAGGAGCCATAATACACCATCTTCTAGTCATCTTCACAAAAAAAAAAAAAAAAAATTATTAAAAAAATCTATAAACTAAAACTATACGGTCATGTGAAAAAAATAACCACACCCCACGGAAATTGTTGGCTTCTCTGACATACAGTTGCAAACAAAATTATTCAAATCCCATTGCAAATCAGGTTTATTGTCAAAACTTACAGACTTTCAGCTGTTTGCAATGAACAAATCAAAGAAAAGCAATTGAAATAGTTCAACACAACGAATCCTTCAAGTGGTTTCCCCAAATTCAACTGAAAATGCAACTTATAATGACTTCTCCAGTCTCAAAATTATTCAACCCCCTGAATAGAATCCCTCAGAGCACAAGTATGCAAAACAGGTGTTGTCTCAAGCACACTTGATGTAACTAATCAAGGGCTTCATTAGTTGCACTGATCAAGGTGTGCTTGAGCTGGAACACATGAAATACCTGAACTGACTAGGGGCAGAAAATACAGGAAATACCTGGACAGGGCAGAAAAAGGAAGCTATCAACGGCTGCAACCAGATTTCTGAGAAGGCAGGTTGTGAAAAACCCTCGAGTGACTGCAAAAGCCCTGCAGCAAGAGTTGGTTCCAACAGGCCCCGAGGTTTCAGTGAGCACAGTATGGCATGTACTAAACGCAGAAGATTGCCATGCCAGAACTCCAACATGTACAAGTCGTCTCAAAATCATATAAATAAGCCACAGAAGTTTTGGGATTCTGTTCTGTGGAGTGATGAAACAAAACTTTTCGGCACGACGTATGTCTGGAGAAAAAAGAATGAAGAAAGAACACTCTGTCCACAGTCAAGCATGGTGGTGGCTCAGTGATGCTCTGGGGCTGCTTTGCATCCTCTGGCACTGGAAACCTGCAGCGTGTGGAAGGTAAGATGGATCAGGAAATCCTAGGAGAAAACGTCATGCCATCTGTGAGGAAGCTGAAGCTTGGGCTTTATTGGACCTTCCAACAGGACAATGATCACAAGCATACCTCAAATTCCACCAAGGCTTGGTTGCAGAAGAAGTCCTGGAAGATTCTACAGGGCCATTACCTGACTTGAACCCCATAGAAAATCTATGGTGGGATTTGAAGAAGGCGGTTGCAGCACACAAACCCAAGAATATTACTGAACTGGAGGCCATTGCTCATGAGGAATGGGCTAAGATTCCTCAGGAACACTGCCAGAAGCTGGTGTCTGGCTAAGCATCTCATTTGCAGCAGGTCATAACAGCAAAAGGGTGCTCTACTAAGTACTAAAGATGCTTGCCATGAAGGGGTTGAATAGATATGAATAGATGAGACTGGAGAAGTCATAAGTTATTTTCAGTTGAATTTGGGGAAACCACTTGAAGCATTCGTTGTGTTGCGCTATTTCAGTTGCTTTTGTTTGATTTGTTCATTGCAAACAGCTGAAAGTCTGTAAATTTTGACAAACCTGATTTGCAATGGGGGTTGAATAATTTTAATTGCAACTGTATTTGGACAAGCAAACATTTGATCCTCTTTGAAACCGTGCCTATTATTAAAGTTGATATACTTGAACAAAACCACAAGGAAAATAAGCATTTTCAATCATTTATTCAACAGAAATATCAATAGATGTGATATTCTTCTGTGGAAAAAGTAAGTACACCCTTGGCCTCAGAAGCTAGTATTGCCCCCTTTAGCAGAAATAACGTCTTGTAGACATTTTGCATAATTGTCCACCAGGTATGCTGGAATTTTTGACCACTCTTCCATGCAATATTCTTGAGGGTTGTCTTGCATGTACTGCCTGTTTCAATTCCCCCCACAACATTTCAATGGGATTCAAATCCGGGCTTTGACCAGGCCAGTCCATAACCCTCCATTTCTTCTTTTTGAGCCATTCCTTGGTGTATTTGCTAGTGTGATTAGGATCATTATCCTGTTGAAAGGTCCACTTTCAGTTCAACTTCAACTTTCGGACAGATGGCCTCACATTATCTTCAAGCACTCTTTGATATCATGCAGAATTCATAGTTGAATCAATGAATGCAAGCTGTCCAGTCCCTGAGGCAGCAAAGCAACCTCAAACCATAACATTTCCACCACCATGCTTCACAGTTGGTATGAGGTGCTTCTCCTGAAAAGCTCTCTTTGGTCTGCGCCAAACATGTATGCTGTTAATGTGGCCAAACAACTCTATCTTTGATTCGTCTGTCCAAAACACATTATTCCAAAAGGCCTGGTCTCTGCCTATATGCTCATTGTCAAACTGTAGTCTTGCAAAGGCTTTTTCCTGGCACACCTCCCATGCAGGTCAAATTTGTGCAATCTCTTTCTGATTGTAGAAGCATACACTTTGACACCAACAGTTGCAAGCCTTGCTAGCAGATCCTGTGATGAAATGTTGGGGTTCTTGGATACTTCTTTTTGCATCAGACGGTCTGCTCTTGGGCTGAATTTGCTGGGACAGCCAGTCCTAGACAAATTGGTAGTCATTTGAAATCTGTTCCATTTGTAGATTATTTTCTTTACAGTGGAATGATGTTTTTCAATAAATTGGAGATCTTTTTAAATCCCTTGCCAGACTCATAGGCATCCACAACCTTTTTTCTGAAGGCCTTACAGAACTCTTTAGATCTTGGCATGATGACACCACACACCTCAATAGCAAAGGGAACACTAGACTCTAGATATGAGAGGGGTATGAATAAGACATGTTACACCTGCACTCTCTAAGCAGGTTCTAATCACTGGCACCCGATCTTGAACACCTGATTCTTATCAGTGTGTTAATCGTGTGATAAATGTAGGGGTGTACATACTTTTTCCAAGTGACTCAGCTGTTTTTTTTATTTTTATTTATTTAAATTGTGAAAATTACTACAAAATGTCAATTATGTGTCATTTGATAGTGTATCAACTTTATTAATAGCCACTGTTGCAAAGAAGATCAAATGTTTGCTTGTCCAAATATGTAAAAAAAAAAAAAAACAACAACAACAACAAAAAAGAAGTTCCATGGGGTGTATTTATTTTTTCACATGACTGTATAAGTTTACTGCATAAGCTTTAACAAAACCATTTGTTATTTTGTTAAAATTTTCCATTCAGAATTTCACTGCAGAGATTTTTTTTATTGGGCCAAGTGCAATGAAGTAAAAGTGTATTTCTTTGTCAATTTGCATGCCATACATTACTACCCACCTCTGTACACACCATCATGAATCGACCTTCCTGTTATCAAAAGAATAAACTCCTTTCAGGCAGTGTGAGATTGTCATTGACCTCTAAAAAGGCAGTGACTAATTTAAGGAAACTCCACCAAATTGCATATAGGCCCTGAATGCTAATCAGGCCCTAACTGCAATACTGTGGCTAGTGGAAAATGCAGGGCTTGGCAAATGACACCTACCTGATCCTGATCAATACAAGGCATGCTACTATCAATTGCTAAATCAATACTGTTTTACTCATGCTCCCAATCTTCATGTTTGCTGCAAATGAGGTCTCTAACAGAGTAGGCATGGATGAACAGCTTGACCAGTTAATATTTACCCATCAATGGATCAATACCTCAGTTTCCAATGATAAAAAATTGGATATTTTCACAATACTGGTTAGATCACTAACTATAAATAAATAAATAAATAAATAAATAAATAAATAAATACAAAACAAAACCTTATATCATGGTAAAAAAAATTAGCCATATTTATGACGGCTAATGAAGAATTTATAGTCATCTCCCAAACCTTATGAACATCACAATGTCAGCTAAATGTCTTTTAATGTGCCAGGTCACTGCTGGCACTGGATCCTCTGTAGCTTGTTTGAGCCAGTAAATGCCATCTGTGACTGATGGAGAGACATGAGCAGTGAGTGCATTAGCAAGCCTTATGTTGAGGGGGTGGAGGACTAAAGTGTTGTGTTAGGCCTGCACCTAGCATCCAATAACCATTTAACGACATGATGCAGAGCAGCACTGGGACTAAACCAAGGATTCATGCAGGCGGTCTAAACCACTGACATTCTCCAAAATGAGAATGGTGGAGTGGAAAAAATGTTCAGTGCTCTTTTCAAATTTTGACACATTTTCCTAGACTGGGGGGGGAAGAAACCTACAGAAAACTTTTTGACACATCTGTCAGTGAACATTAATGTGAAAAGTACAATATTATTATTAATTCTATGGAAATGCATTTTCAAAGAAAAAAGTTGGTTATGTGTTACTATCATAGTTGTGGGGGTGGATTTAAAAAAAGAAAAAAAACAACAATTTAGTAACCATAAGTTACAGTTTTTACTGTATTGCACCAAGGTTCAAAAGTTCAAAAGGTTAGATTGAGCAGGAGGTTATTTGTTTCCAGACCTGTTCTTTTTTTTTTTTTTTAAATGGTGCCAATATTTATGTGATATCATTAGGCCTTTAATGTTTGGTCTTGCAATGTATATATATACATATATATATATATATATATATATATATATATATATATATATATATATATATATATATATATATATATATTTTTTTTTTTTTTTTTTTTTTTTTTGTTTTTTTTTTTCTTTTAAGTCAATAAGTATAGAGTATATTTTTAAAAATCCAAATCATCACCAAAAAAAAATAGGCAGGTGCGGGTTGTTCAGACTACAAACACATGCCTGGCAAACAAACTCAAAAACAGGAAACAAGTCATAAATCAGTAACTAGAAAACACAATGCGGAGAACACTACTCATAATGGCACAAGAAAGTAGCAAAACACCTCAAACGCCTGTGTGAGCCATTTAAATACACTGAGACCATGAGTCTGAAACAGGAAACAGGTGTAGTCACTAATTAGGTGAGAGTGATCAATGTAATGTCTGGTCTGGAGTGGGATGTGGAGTTGTGGTAGCTCCTGTATCAGCAGTGAATCGTAAAGATTCAAATCTTCCAAAGTTTGTAATTGTTATTAAAATAGTAAAAATAATTCTAAAAATAAATCATGACACAGGTGTAGTGGTAGATAATTTTCACAATATCTATTTTTTAATATCATATAACCCAGCCCAAGCTACGGGATATAAACTAAGATGAAAAATAGTGTGGTGTTTCTTCAACAAAATAATTTTTTTTGCTCGGATATTTTCAGTAGATTGAATGAGGAAACTTAATATAGACTTTCTACTGAATCATTTGGACATGTGGTTGTGATATTTTGTACCTGCTTGATAAAGCTATCTGGAGGTGTTTGACTGCTGACTTTGATCATACCTACGCTTGGACCCTAGCATCAGCTTCACTTAATGTCCAAGTTTATGACAGACTCAAGCTCTCAGAGTGTGTTATGCGGATGTACTCACCTCTGGTATGATGCAATGCTTTGACATGCCTGTGAATTTGTGCTACTACTTTCCTCTGTATATGAAGGAGAGGAATTTTGTAAATGCAGGAGTAAATAAATAAATTAAAAAAAAGCCGGAACCTTGCAGAATTCAAAAAGGGGGGGATGCACTCAGTTCCTTACAAGACTGGACTCACCTTGAGCACAAAGTTATTTTCCTGGAATAATAACGAAGGCCATGGTAGATAAGGAGCTTTCTGGACAAGGACAAGTTTGAAAATCATGGCATGCATGTATGCGAGTCTGTTGAGAGATCGCCGCTGGTTTAAATTGCAAAGATGGCTGTCAAAATGAATGAGGTGTCTTCGGCGTCTCTTCTGCTTGCCTTTGAGACTTGCAGTAATTACTCATTGAATGAAGATAGGAGGAATGGGGCATCAAACAGGCTGCTGATGCTGTCATATTTTTCAGCAATAATTGTATTTCTCACAAAGCCTCTGAGGTGACATGGTGGTTATTTTTTAACTAGTTGGGGCTACGAATTATGCACTGAGGACATGAGTTAATTTTTCCTGAGATTTGTTGGCTAAATATATTCTCGTAGCCTTGAATATATTATCTTGTAGTCGCAATATATTATGTTGTGGTCTTAATATATTATTTCATAGTCCTAATACATTATCTTGTGGCTTCAATATATTATCTCATAGCCCTAATGTGTTATCTTGTGGCTTCAATATATTATCTCATAGCCCTAATGTGTTATCTTGTGGCTTCAATATATTATCTCATAGCCCTAATATGTTATCTTGTGGCTTCAATATGTTATCTCATAGCTCTAATGTATTATCTTGTGGCTTTAATATGTTATCTCATAGCTCTGATGTATCATCTTGTGGCTTCAATGTGTTATCTCATAGCCCTGATGTATTATCTTGTGGCTTCATTATATTATCTCATAGCCCTAATGTGTTATCTTCTGGCTTCAATATGTTATCTCATAGCCCTAATGTGTTATCTTGTGGCTACATTATATTATCTCATAGCCTTAATGTATTATCTTGTGGCTTTAATATGTTATCTCATAGCTCTAATGTATTATCTTGTGGCTTCAATATGTTATCTCATAGCCCTAATGTGTTATCTTGTGGTGTCATTATATTATCTCATAGCCTTAATGTATTATCTCATGGCCTCAATATATTATCTTGTTGCCACAATACATCATCTCATGGCTGCAATATATTATCTCGTTTCCTCAATGTATTATCTTGTGGTCTCAATATATTATCTCATGGCCTCATTGTATTATCTTGTGGCCTCAATTTATTATCTTGTGGCCACAAAATATTATCTCATAGCCTTAATATATTATGTGTGGCCTCAGTATATTATCTCATGGCCTCAATATATTATTTGTTGCCACAATACATTATCTCATGGCTGCAATATATTATTTGTTGCCACAATACATTATCTCATGGCTGCAATATATTATCTTGTGGCCTCAATATATTATCTTGTGGACACAAGATATTATCTCATAGCCCTAATGTATTATCTTGTGACTTCAATATATTATCTCATAACCTCAATATAGTATTTGTGGCCTCAATATATTATCTAATATAATATTTTAACATTCAATATATTATCTCATGGCATCAATGTATCAATCTCATGGCATCAATGTCACCTCAGAGGCTCTGCACTCACCTGGAAGCACACATCTCTCTGCTAAAGCCAGAGATGAAAGCCATCATCAAAAGACTTTCATGATCTCGGCTGCATATCGATCAACACGGGGATGTGGGAGGTACAGGTGGAACACAACCTATATGACCTCTGATGATATTCCTCTGAATTATATCGTATTAGAGAGGAAAATGATGACGGCTCAAAAAACGGCACATTCGAGTCCAATAGCTGACCCATGTAAAAACCGTGTGTGTAGACAGACAAGAGGAGATATAAACCTTTTTTGCTAGACAGAGCGAAAGGGAGGAAGAGGGGTGTGAGAATAAAGGGCAGTGCAAGGTTGCTGACCTGCAGATCATTCTGAGGCTTGTGTTTCAGTGGCAGGCCAAGGTCAGCCTACTTGGTTTACCTCTGTGGTTTCATCATCTGTGTTTTATTTAGTATCACAAACAAATTGAGAGATAACCTTAAATAGACATCGGCAGAAGAGCTTACCTGATCCAAATGTCACCGTTTCATTTTTCTTCGAGCTGACGTTAAAAAGGCAGCTGCGTTATATGAGCTGTAAAATGAAATAATCATAGAGGGGAATAATTTTGCAATGGGAATGAAATTAATTGCAGTGAATAGGGCGGTTGGATTTATGATGTGTAACCACAAGGGTTTAAATACCTGCCTTTTTGTCCTTTACACTGTTAATTAGCACTATCGTATAAACCCAACTGAAATTGGATCTCTACTGGATCTATACTGTATGCAGATGGTGGTGGTTGTTTGTTTTTATTTATTTATTTATTTTTTTAATACTTCTGTATATTCAGTATCCTAATCCAATCTATTAGCAATTGACATAATTGGAATCATTCACTATTCAAGACTTCCATTATTTCCTTCTCATAGAGCAAGCTTATGAAGCTTGTCCGTCATTGCCCAAGCCTATTTCTGTGTTAATATATTCTGAAATACTTTTGCAAATGCTGCACTATACACCCATCTACTACTAGCACCCACACACACACCAGTCCACCCTGACACACAATTCAATTTATTTGTTTCTTTTGCTTTTCCCCCCCACCACAGACCACTGAGATCTATGACGGGGGTGGTGTGATTCAGCCAGACACAAAGTGCAGTCGTTCCCTTACCTGTTTCGCTTTTTTCTCTCTCTGGAACATAATAAGACAAAAAAAAACCAAAAAAAAAACAACACCTTCATATATTAATAAGTACACGATTTTTTATCCGTTTATGTGGAACATAACAATGATTGGTTAATTGCATAAATGAGCAATTAGCTGTTCCTAATGAAATGGACATTAAGTGTATATGGATTAATATCAATAATTGTAATTGTAATTAGTCTTGAGATTGGGTATTCATGTCATAGCAGAAATTAAATAATAAATGTTTTGCCTGAGAGATATTAATGATAATGGCAGTTTTTAATGGTTAGTGCTGTCATAAGCACTCTGCTGCTTTCTTTAGTTAAAGGACGTGCTGAAATTAATGAGTGTCACACGAATAACAAGCGATAAACTCGGCCTGGTTTTAACATCCGGATGCTTGGATAACAAGGCATCCCTGCTGTTCCTAAATGTCATCATTCTCTAGATGCCCTCCTAACTCACGCTATAAGGTCAGAGGACGCTAACCTTTTATCCCGTCATGGCAGAATAAGGCTGGATTTGCGGTGAAGGATGTCGTCTAGTTCGAATGCCAGGATACCCGGACTGCCTCCCGCTGTTTTTATAATGAGTAATCAGGCCAGCGGTATGTCAATAGCTGTGTGTTAACTGGCCTGACCCACCCTGAACTCACTGCCTGACAGTCCAAATGCAGTGCTGGTAAGCAGATTAACCCTTCTCCCTTTTGCACTCTATTATCTCAATGCCCTTATCTCTTCTCCTGAGTGAAAGTACATATCACTCTATTCCTAGATCTCAAATACTTTACTCCTTTAAAACCTTAAGGTTTTAGTGGTTAGCTTATATTCTATGCTAGGTTAGGTTAAGGTTTGTTTTATGCTAGTTTTGACATCATCTTATGTCTTATGCTAGTTTAGCAGTTAGTTTATGTTTTATGCTAGTTTAGACGTCAGCTTATGTTATATGCTAGTTTAAACATCAGCTCATGTTTTATGCTACCTTATGCTAGTGTAGACATCTGCTCATGTTTTATGCTAGTTTAAACATCAGCTCATGTTTTATGCTAGTTTAGACATCAGCTCATGTTTTATGGTATTTTAGAAGTCAGCTCATGTTTTATGCTAATTTAAACGTCACCTCATTTTCTATGCTAGCTTAGCTGTCACTTCAGGTTCTATGCTAGTTTAGAGGTCATCTAATGTTTCATGCTAGTTTAGACACCAGCTCATGTTTTATGCTAGTTTAGCGGTTAGTTCATGATTTATGCTAGTTTATGCAGGCAGGTTTTGCATTAAATAGAGTTGAAAATGATTCCTCATCCTACACACCAAAAAGCAAAGAGGCTGATAAACATCCAAGCTTCCTTTATGTCCCTTAATATATTTCACACTATTATGTGAGTGATGTGTAATCACATGTTTTTAAAAAATGTGAAAGTTCAGTACGTTATGCCATGAAATTGCACATGTGAATTCAAGTAGCTGTATGACATCATATGAACAATATGTGATCACATGAAAAACTTGCATGTGCAATTAAATGAAACAGGTAAAAATGAACATGAAAAATAAAAGCAGATACACTACATGTGAAAAAATTAGCATGTAAAAAAATGTCAAAAGAAAAACACTTAAATGAAGCATGTAAAAAAAAAAACATGCAGTTTTTGTGTAAAATTAATGTGCAAATATATTATTCATGTGAAGAAATAATATGCGAAAAATAATTAAGTAGTGTAAAATCACTTGTTGACAAATTAACACGTGAAAATTACGCGTAAATTTCGCATGTGAATCGTGTCACTGAAGCTCATGCAACTCTGTATGTGATGCAAAGCAATTGTCCAATTTTCTTTATTTTCCCATATTTTCCTTTGGGTCCTTCTTTGATTTTTTGGCTCAGTGAAAGAGAAAATGATTTTGGAGAAGACTGTCTCAGCCACAGCTGGTTAATTTTTCTCTTTTGCCCTAATTAAAGATCGTTTCTGTAATTATGCTGCATACTTCAGAGAGCGAAGTGCCTGAGTGAGATCTAATTTATTAACCAGGGACTTGGAAATTGGGAAAGAGAAGAATGGTAAAAATGCATCAATAAATAAATAAATAAATAAACAATCAGAAAAATTCTAACATCATCGAAACCTCATTTTGTTTTCTTTTGGAGTGATTGAGTGCTGGAGCTGTGCCGATAAGCTGAGATAAATTTCAGATGTATAGTAAAAATGCTGTCCTTGCTAAGAAAAATAACATGGGGGGGGGGGGTTAAACAAACACTGTCTTAAAGTTACCTGTAGCTTGATAGCGAACTTGAATTCTACTTTTAAATACACAATCTAGTAGTTAGCACAATATTAGCTATTTTTGTTTGGATGCTGAGCAAAAATAGCTACTATTTGATACTTGTTTTAACTATTACACTATATAATGTTAGTGGCCTGTTATTTAGCTTCCTAGTTCCTGGTTTTAATTACATACGTAATAGTTAGCCAAACATTACCTAGCTTGTGAGCAAACTTAGCAAGCTCATAAAATCTACCAGTGATATTAGTAATATTAGCGAAGCTACACTGTGAATTACTGAGGACAATTTTGACAAATCAGGACCACTGTTTTTAAGGTATTTATTTCTATCATTCAATGGATCTATGTAATATTAGCTAAGCTAATATTAGTCCTAATGTTAGCTATAGCTTGCTAGCAAACTTGCCTACTAGTTTTAATTATACAACCTAGTAGTTAGCTCAATATTAACTATATTTGTTTGCTTGGAGCTTAGGCTCCAACTATAACACTATATAATGTTAGCAGTTAGCCTGTTACTTATCTATTACATATGTAATAGTTAGCCAAACATTACCTAGCTTGTAGGGAAGCTAATAAAATCTGCTAGATATGTAATATTAGCTAACTTTTTTGGGGTATTTTTCTCCCTTAATAATAATCAGAAGAAGAAGAAGATTGTAATGACCTTGTGGAGGCAACTGTGACCAATAAAATTGCATGAACAAACAAACAAACAAACAAATAAATAAATAAATAAATACTCTCGGCAAATCAGGAATGACATTGAGTTTTTTTTTCCACCCCTGATCTAATAAGTAGAGGAGAAAAAAAACTGCACTGCATTTTTAACCAACACATTATACAAAAGGCTAAGGACCTGATTTTTTTTCTGGTCATAATAAGATCTACCCCTGACCAACAAAATCATGGCAGTCCAAACAATCCTTATTTTATTCTCTAAGCAGCAAATTTCACACCAGACAACACCCAGCGGGGGCGGTGAGACTTGCCCAGCTCAGCTCAGGGTGATGAATAGAAGTGCTTCAGGTCCAAACGGGGTTATATTTCACTAAACCTTGTGACACTGAGCACCAATTTTGTGTCTGCCCACTAAGAATAGATAGCCTTAGTCCTGCACACAATGCTGTTGACTCAGAACAGTGTTTGCGATTACAGGCCAAGGCTCCGGTAAATGAGTTCAAGCCAGGACCCTTGAGACGACACACGTAACGCTCCACTTCTAAATCCCTCAACGGCCCTCCCCCCTATTCTGTTCTATATTTTTGTTTTGTTTTGTTTTCTTTTCTTCCCCCACTGCTTTTGAGAAGCCTGTTTTCTTTGCTATCTGATATTCTAATGAGGGAGCAGCAGAGAGGAAGGGTTCCGCCCCGACCACCCGCGGCACAGGCCATGGGGATTAGTCCAAATGCACAAACTGGGTCAACAACATGCGGAAACAAAGCACGCTGGGAGAGTGAATGGCACTGCACAAAAGAGTGAGCTGGTCTGGCTGTATGTCAGGGTGTAATGTGGCTCCGTTCCCTTGACACACACACTTCCCACGCCATGTGTGTGTGGTTCTGCTTCTGCACCTGAGCCTCTGCACTTCACTGACAAATCGTACAGGAGTAACTCTGACAAGTGCCTTTTAGAAAACAAGCACTTACTTTTGCTTAAAGTATTTTTTTTAAAAAGCAGGTGCTATTTGTAGCGAAAGTGAAAATAGGAATATTAAACATTTCCACTTTTTGGCTACTAGTTTTATTAGTAGTCGAAAAATAAAACACTTGGGGAAACACTTAAAGGAAAATAATGAACAACATGTGATGTGGTGTGATGAAGCAGAGTTACTCTGACTACCCGGAGTTGATTATTTTCCTTTAACCGCATGTCCCAAAGGGTTTTATTGCCATTACACCAAAGCAATTTGACAATTATTCAAGAATGACACATCATAATTTTTATCCATTTATCCGTTTAACATTTTAATTTCTCTTGTAACTGTTATTTATTTAAATACCACTTATTTTATAGCAGCTACAAACAGCCATTCCCTCACCAACCTATCTTTTTTCCAACCCATGACACTACCTCCACCATGTTTCACAGATGAGCTTGTATGTTTGGCTTGCTTTTCTCCCATAGACAGCTGTCTGATCTTCTGTAGACTTATCCTTTTTAACAACAAATACAGTCTTCACAGGTGAAACCGCAGTCTAAAACCAAGAGTCGATGTTTAGAGCTATTTATTGTTTAAACAGTCAATCTAACAGGACACACCTGGGGAACAGGAAACACCTGTCAGTCACATGTTCCAATATTTTTGGAACAAAATGAGGGGGGTGATGGTTATTCAGGAAAGAGGCATGATTAGTAAGAACCTTTTCCAGGACCTTTATTTATATGTGTATGAATAAAAATAAATAACCCAAAAAAAGGTCATAGATCTTGTACATTCCAACCTGCGATATCCTCAAAGCTAGGTTAATGATGTTTCATGCTCAAGCGAACGAAAGAGCTAAAATGGGAGCCTTGCCCATGAGAGTGGCCGATGCCTGTGGGAGAGGTAGGAAGGGTAAACTCTAGACTGTGATCTGTGATGTTCGCACACATGGCTGCACAATGTGCACACACACTGAGGCCTGTCCTGCACCAAACGCCAAGTCCTCCGCCCCCACGCCTCATACAGCTACACGGCCACAATGTGGCATGGCTCTGCACATGTCCATGCATTTACAGTTCCCTCTTTCTTCCTCGCCTATTTTTTTTCCTGATCTATCCTTCATCGAGATACATTCTTTCTGCCAAGTCGAAAAACCACACCTGTGCACTTAGTGTTCTTTTCAGGCATCTTCTCTATTCCTGTTTTCAGTCTTTCAGTAAAACACACCAGAACCCGTTGCTTTTTTTTTCCTGTTGCAAATACCAATTGAAGCACATTAACTTGTTATCACTAAACTGCACGTCGTTTTGTGATGCTAAGAGAATTTCTCCATATGAATACACGACTGCATTTTCAGCAGCTCGTCTTCGGTTGCCGCTGAACCCAAGCCAGGTCTTAAGCAGCCATAATAGCAGCCTTTCATTCTCTGAAATGTAGTGCTGTGCATGCAAGCTGCATGCGTAAACAGGGGGGTATTGATCCGCACGGCTTGGCGAAATAGTAAGGGTGACATTATTATTTGAGGTCTTAACCCACAAAGAGTCTCATCTCAGACAGACCTGCTTTCAAATCCAAAGCCACAGGAAGAGGAAGTCACACTGGCCAATGGATAAAATAGCGTCAAGTGCTTTAAAGCTCTAATAATGACTCGATTGATTCACATTGCTCAGCGGAATGGATAAGTAGGTAACTCAATTTTGTCATGATTTTGAAAGAGCTGAATGCAAAAAAGCTTGCACACCCTCTGATTTCTGAGGGAGAAATTCAAATGTACCGCTGTTTAACAATTTAAACTTCATCTTAACCAGTCCATACAGGGTTTCATGCCGTTGTTTTTTTTTTTTTTTGTGTGTGTGTGATTGTTGCGTCCAAAAATGCTTGATTTTGCCGTGGCTTTTTTTTTTTCAAAATCTGCGCTGCGATTTGTGGAGTTTTTTGTGCTTTTTTGAGGAAAACTACTTGAATTGGCGAACTCGCAATTGCACAAAATTGTTCTGCACGGTCTTTCGCAGTGATGTTCGTTGGTAAACAAGACCTTTTAGCTGTACCCATGTTCGACGAACGTGAATTGAAGAGGGCTTTGGCTGAATGCACGTTCATGATGTCACATGGCACGTAATGACGTCACACATGCCTTGGCAAAAATCTGCAGAAAAACTGGAGGTTCCTGCGAATATTGCGGAGTTTCCTTGATTTTGTGTTAATTTCTGCAATTGCAAAATCACAAAATCCTGGAGGGACTGGTTAACATATTAACGATTTAAACTCTATAATAATACCATGCCTTAGAACTGGCCATGCCATGCCTATGCGTATCATAGTCAGGTGTCTACGTGCTATTGTACTGTATAATAGTGTAATTCTACGCATTTGAATTTGTGTATTGAGGAAAAATGGTGGACATACAGCATTGAGCAAGTTTTATCATGTATAATAAAAGCTTTTGTTTTGTAGGGGTTTTTTTTATTTTTCTCCTATGATGCTGGACCTGGAACTTCATATGGATAAATATGAAGGACAAATATGAACACTGTAAACGCTAATCACAAAGCAGTCAAAGGTAACCGACATGCAATAGAGTTCAAACTAATTGACATAAACATAAACATCAAAGTTCATCAATTATATCAACAATCATATAACAGGACAGTAAAAGTTAGGTTTTTCAGATATTCCATTATTATAATTTTACTACATTTTTAACAGTGTAAATGTAGTAGTTAATTCCCTCGTTTATGGTTTGTATGCTTGGAATAAAAGTGTCTGCCTAAAGAATAATATACCGTAAGTATACTCTTAGAAAAAGGGTTCCTCAAGGGGTTCTAGATTCAAGTTTTTCGAATGATCACTACTGTTGTAGAAATTAGCCTGAATCTGATGTTTTACTTTTTTTTAAAAATTCACAGCTTGAAAAATGCATTTTCTCACATATATACTTGATCAGTACAAACCCTCATGACACTGAACATTCTAATTTGACTGTACTTCCATGAAAATGTCAATTACATCCACAGAGGACCTTTGGACGTCTCTTTGTTGGTGCAGCGCCAGTGCTACGGTGCTTCGTTGCTACTGAATATTTTATGGCAGCATTTTACCTCATGACCTCATGTAAAATGTCATACTACACATTTTATAACGCTTTTACGACAGTATATACGCTCTTAGAAAAAATGGTTCTTCAAGAGTTCTTTCTTCAATGAGTTCTTTGTATAGTCAAGAGTTCCTAGCTAAGTTTGGAACATTTGAAGGTGTGTTTAACTGAAGAACTCTTAAGACTGTACATTACGACATGTTAGTGCTGTTTAATCTTCAGAGTCACACCTTTTTCAGATCTATATTAAAAAACTTCTTATATGTAGTGTCCAGGTCTTGCTTGTGCACTGTTGTCTTTGCCAACAGTGAGTCACAGCGCCAGGTGTTTGATCCTGAGCTCGGGTTACTGTCTCCGTGTCTGTCTGGGTTCCCTCTGGGTTTTCCAGTTTCCTTCTAAACACATGCCAGTAGGTTGACTAAGATAAATTTCCCTTAAATGAGCGTATGAATGTGTGTGTGCATGGTGGCCTGGGATGGACTGGCATTCCATCCAGGGTGTTTCCACCTCACAACCAGTGATCCCGGGATAGAATCCGGATCCACAGCAAGCCTGACAAGGTTAATGAAAGTGAGTGATGTGGAATTATGTGTATTTGCGCTTATGTTTATATATATTTATATATGTATCCACTGTATTATTTATATACCACTGTATTTTTCTCCTTACTGTCTCTATTTTCTTCACCTGTCTTGCTGCTGCTGTGACACCCAAATTTCTCCATCTGTGGATTAATAAAATGTTATCTTATCTCATCTCATCTTATCTTATCTCATCTCATCTTATCTTATTTATCCTGTGTATTAAATGTCATTTGCTGTTCATCTATCTATCTATCTATGCAGTTGTAGAAGAGTAAAAACAAACAGTATGAATTGTCATATTCAGACATGAGTAATGTACTCACAGTCTGTGACTTGCAGTATGTCCAACAGTTACTTCAGTATTAATGCGTGGGGGGGGGGTACTTACTTTCGGAGCTGGTATAGAAAAGCCCCGCTCACCTTTGAACTTGAGTGAGTCCACGGAAAAGTTAAAAGTAGCTGGTTAGATGATTTTAAAGCTCTTGAGGTGTTATGAACACCGAGGAGGTCAGAGATATTGCCCCTGGTAATGGTAATTATAAATCATATCAGCATACAGGCGTAGAAGAGTAAAGTCGAAAGGTACTAAGTGTGTTTACAGGATGTTGAGTATAAGCGGATGTGAATAAGAGTCCAGGGATGAGCACAGGACAGTCTTTATGATTACAGCAGCAGCAGCTCTTGGGGACAAATCTACAGTATCCAGGTAAGCTTATCCACTGATGCAAGAGTGAGACTTGAATTTAAACTGTTTTGGGGAAGATCTTTAAGGTGTCCATGTGGGAGCATCTACACCAGAAGAAAGTGAGCCACAGAAGTACAGAATTCCATGAAGCTAAAAAGGAAAAGCCAAAGTTTTAGTGGCTGAGATGTTTACCTTCATATTTGAGTCCAAAGGTGACATCCCAGTTAGCACTTCCCCTCAGCCCATATCCTTGTTTGTACCTGTCTTCCCAGGGAGCCTAAGCCCTTCCTGATCCATAATAAAGCTCAAACGAAAGCAGCGGGATTAAAGGTCACTGTCTCCTGGCAGTCCTACTGTTTTCCTTCACAATCATCAGGTGCTGAGGCCAAAGTCTGCTTTGTGTAGGTCTGCTGTATGACATAGGGCAGCGGTCAGGGTTGAAATACTCTTTGAACTGTTAAATGTTTATTTTTGGTGTTATATTTGAGGAGAAGGTTGTAACTTGACCCTTATAACTGAAGGTGGGTGTTGTTTATTCAGATGATATGGGATTCAAATGTACAGGCGCGTGACAAATTAAAGGGAAAAAAACGGTGGTTAGTGATTTATTATTAAATGAATAGAATTCAATAAATTTATGGAATATAGTACTGTATATACCGACAATATGACAATTTAAGCTTAAAACCCAGCATAAATTGTTTTATTAACATGTTGGGCTACGATGAGCTGCCAGAACAGCTTCACCTCAGCTGGTGTCTTGACAATGAAAAGTTACATCATTTTCATCCTCATCAAACCATCCAGTGAGCCCTCGTGCCCTGTGTGTGGGGGCGGAGTCATCCTGGAAGAGACCACACACATCAGATTAGAAATGATTCCTATATAAGATAAAGGTGATCAGTCAGAAGAAATGCAGTAAGGAGACGAGTGGACCAGCAAAAGTAAATAAATGCCCCACCCCCACCTCCACCCCCCATCCCACAGCACGTTTGTTTCTGTATTTTGTCATCTGTTTGTAAGTAACAAAAAAGACAGATGGGAAGCAAACAAAATTCAGAGTGTAGTCCTTATAAAATGCATAAGAGAAGCAAAAGGCAGCTCTCGTAACTTACCAGAGTGATCTCAAATGTGTGAATGGCAGAGTGGATCTGGAGAGGAGGAGCAGCGGCACCTTCACATCATTTCATATTCGAGAAAGCTGTGAAACTCCCATCAGGATCTCGGCCCACTTTAGACTCCACAGGCTTTGTTTACTTTAGCCATGAAAAAAACCTAAATGCCTGACATGTGGGGTGAAGGGTGTGAACTTGGTATAATAATAATCATAATAATCATAATAATCATAATCATAATAATCATCTCAAAAAGGACTCCTTACAGTGTAATGTAATGCAATAAAACAAAACAACAACTGTAACAACTTTTTATAGTACAGGTGCATCTCAATAAATTAGAATGTCTTGGAAAAGTTCATTTATTTCAGTAATTCAACTCAAATTGTGAAACTCGTGTATTAAATAAATTCAATGCACACAGACTGAAGTAGTTTAAGTCTTTGGTTCTTTTAATTGTGATGATTTTGGCTCACATTTAACAAAAACCCACCAATTCACTATCTCAACAAATTAGAATACTTCATGAGACCAATAAAAAAACATTTTTAGTGAATTGTTGGCCTTCTGGAAAGTATGTTCATTTACTGTACATGTACTCAATACTTGGTAGGGGCTCCTTTTGCTTTAATTACTGCCTCAATTCGGCGTGGCATGGAGGTGATCAGTTTGTGGCACTGCTGAGGTGGTATGGAAGCCCAGGTTTCTTTGACAGTGGCCTTCAGCTCATCTGCATTTTTTGGTCTCTTGTTTCTCATTTTCCTCTTGACAATACCCCATAGATTCTCTATGGGGTTCAGGTGTGGTGAGTTTGCTGGCCAGTCAAGCACACCAACACCATGGTCATTTAACCAACTTTTGGTGCTTTTGGCAGTGTGAGCAGATGCCAAATACTGCTGGAAAATCAAATCAGCATCTTCAAAACGCTGGTCAGCAGAAGGAAGCATAAAGTGCTCCAAAATTTCTTGGTAAACGGGTGCAGTGACTTTGGTTTTCAAAAAACACAATGGACCAACACCGGCAGATGACATTGCACCACAAATCATCACAGACTGTGGAAACTTAACACTGGACTTCAAGCAACTTGGGCTATGAGCTTCTCCACCCTTCCTCCAGACTCTAGGACCTTGGTTTACAAATGAAATACAAAACTTGCTCTCATCTGAAAAGAGGACTTTGGACCACT